>VMDO01011006.1:0-68960 GCA_007922755.1 Pedetes capensis
AGCGGGAAGGACACGTACCCTCGCCAGCACACAGAGCCCTGTATGCTCCACCTGAGCTTTCTCCCTTTACTGTGCCACGGACGTATTCATCTATTTAAATCCTCCTCTTGTTCTCCCTTTTAACACACTGTGGTTTGTATTGTTTGCAGAATAGTGGGATAGGACTGGGGGGAAATTAAGAGGGAACGGATCCCACCCAGATCCCCCGAGGGTAGTATCAATCAAGCAAGGGAAGAGGTGAACGTATTTTGGTTTGTCAGACTGCAACATTTTTTTGGCCCCATTGAGTGTGGAGGGCAGGCTATAGTCTTGGGGCCTTTGCTGGGTGTTCTGGCCTGCCAAGTTGGATTCTCCAAATTGCCCTCCAATGTTTTGTTAAATGGAGTTGGTTTCTGTTGTTTTCAAACAAAACCTCTGGCTGGTAGAGAAGTATCAATATTGAAAAGGACTAGACCACGTGGCTATTTGCCAGTGACATGCCCGTCTTCCCAGACAGTTCTAGAGAATCAACAGGAAAATAAAAAACAGTGAAGAATTGATCTTGGTGCCAAGTACAAAAATTGCTTTCCTGTTTATCAGCTTTACTTCGAAAGCAATTTTTTTTTTTTTCTGCACTGGGGGGTTGAACCCAGGCCTCATGCATGTCTTGTGAGTGTTCTACCCCTGGGCTGCACCCCCAGCCAATTTCTTATTTTTTGTTCTGAGTCCGAGTCTCATTATGCTATGCAGGCTGTCTCTGGCCTCGAACTTGGGATCCTTCTGTGTCTGCCTCCTGAGTGGTTGGGATCATAGACACGTGTAGCTGAAGTAAACTATTTTTAAATTCCATTTTCAGTGTAAAATAAAACCAGACCCAGATGGACCTCAAAAGCCAACTCCCTGCCCTGGAGGTGCTAAGCGGCCAGAGAGAGCATGAGAGCTGTGGTGGGTGTGTTAGGAAGCTCGAATGCAGGAGTGTGTGAGGCCTGGGGGATCCCAGGACCGGGCCATTCTTGCTGGGAGGTGCCAGCTGCAGCCACCACCATGCCCAGGGCTCTGTGATGAGTGGCAGAGTCTCCCGCACTGAAGGCCCAAGTGGCAGGATAGAGTGGGAAGGACTGGGTAGCAGAGAAGTCTCTTATGGGGTGTGAGTCAAAGCAGCCTGGCAAGCAGGAGCAGACCCAAGGTTGTTGGGGTTTTTTTTGTTGTTGTTGTTTTTGTTTTGCAGTCCTGGGAAGTTGAATCCAGGGTCTCACACGTACTAGAACAGTGCTCGACCACTGAGCTGCATCCCCAGACTCCTTTTTTAAATCTTGAGACAGAGTCTTGGTAAGTTAAGCAGGATGCCTCTGGCCTTGACCTCACTAGCCTCCTGCCTCAGCTCCCCAAGTAGCTGAGATTACGGGCATGCGCCATGGTGCCTGGCTCAATCCCAACTTTTATGGAGCCCTAAATTTATACAATTTGGAGGCCTTCCTTAAGGAAAAGCATAAAAATTATAAATATAAAATTAGGTGTAATCATGCATAGTTATTTAGAATGAGAAAAGAAATAAAAAACAGTCTACAAATAAGCTGACATCCTACAAAAATTACAAAATCCTCTCAAATAGCATTATATTTTTATTAAGTACCAAACAGAGCCCTGTGTCCCCCACCTCCTTTCTAGAGATGTACCTTTTGGTCACCTCTTTATATAACAATACTTTTTGTGCTGCCATTTCCTGTAAAGGGAATAGAAAAATAATTCGAGGCTTCCCCTAGTGTGGTTAACCCATTTGTTATTTTATTCATGATGATTTAGAAGTTTCTTTCAGCTTTGTGACTTATTGGCAAAGTCATATAAATTTTAGACTTGTCATCAAATTGGGAGAAACCTTTATCAAACTTCTTTTATAAATAAGCTGTAAAATTTCAGGGTATCTCAAGTTTTCTTCCAGGAAGGACCAATCTTAAATACTCTGAATTGATGATGCTCATTAACAAGAGCAATGCGGATACATTCGTAAATTGCTACAGCGTTGCTTTGAGCCACGTAATTGAGTAATAAAATTACTCTTATGTTAGAGACTCGTACTTACTGAGCATGTGTGGGAGTCTCATCACTAGAACACTAATTTCTCTGGGCTGTCTTGCTGTGTTGGTGGCAATTTCATGTGCCTCTTCATCCGGAACTGCCAGCCCTCATCAGGACAAGATGCATCCACACCACCAAGATGTGGTTCCACATATTGAGATGCAGAAAGCATTCAACTTCACACACACAAAGGCGATCACTGTGTATAGGACTGCTCGAACTCTCAAGCCCTATAGACACTGCCATTTTGGTGGGATTCATTTGCCTAAATCCCATTAAAGAGAAGTAAATTGTTTGGTGCCTTTCTGACTATCTATGCTGCATTATTACATATATTCTGGACAGTAGAAACCTCCCATTTTTACAAGGTCTTCTGTGTTCTCGTGGTGGGAGAATTTTCCACAGTCTAGCTTCTGGCTCTTACATTTCAAACCTCCTGTCTCCTCTACTAACTGCCAGCCCTGGGCACCTACACATTCATATTTCAATATGGCCTCACAGTATGGTGAGATGTGGGTTGGCACAGTGGGTACAGGTGGTTTGGAGAATTATTCCTGGAGGCCATTCCTAAACCCAAACAGCTAACTATAATTTAACTATGTACAAAGTGACAGCAAGGTACGCAGATACATCCCACTGGGCCAAATAAGAATAGCTTTGATTCAAATTCCCTTTAGCCAGATCCCATTCTGTGCAAGTGGACACAGGACAGAGAAATGGGAGTGGAGGAAACAGTGGTCTTAACTGACTATTTTGAAATGTCTTATTCTGCTAAATTTTACTGAATCATTATAACCATGTAAATACATGGTGAGGAATCTTCCCAGTGCATTGAGGGGCCTTTGCACAGGAGCTTAATGTATAGGACAGTATTTCCTCTTTTGGCCTAGGTGAGCAAGCTGGAGCCAGGGAGCACCCCACAAAGCACCCCACAATTTCACATACTGTTGTATTGGCCAGAGTTCTCTAGAGGAACAGAACCAATAGAATACACACACACACATACACACACACACACACACACACACACACACACGCACATGGATTTTGTCAGCTCAACAAAAATTCCATTGCAAATACATTTTTTTTCCCAACACAGTGACTATACACATGGAAGTAACCAGATGGAAGGTACAGGAACAAAAATTGACTACATTTGTGGAAAAAGATGATGGAAAAGCTCAATATCAAAAGTCAGAACAAGACTAGGTACTGATTGTGGATCAGATCATCAGCTGCTCATAAGCAGATTCAAAGTGAAACTGAAAAAAATTAGAACAAGTGTATAAGAAGCAAGGTATGACCTTGTGTATATCCCACCTGAGTTCAGAGACCACCTCAAGAATAGATATGATGCATTAGACATTAATAATGGAAGACCACACAAGTTGTGGCATGACAGCAAAGACATCATTCACAAGGAAAGCAAAAGATGATTGAAAAGACAGGAAAAAAGAAAAGACCACATTATATGTCAAAAGAGATTCTGAAACTTGCCCTTGAATGTTGAGCAGCTAAAGTAAGAGGAAGACAAGACAAAGTTAAAGAACTAAACAGAAGATTTCAAAGGGCAGCTTGTTGTTGTTGTTGTTAGGTGCCGTCAAGTCAGTATCTGACTCATAGCGACTCTCATAGGATTTTCAACGGCTGACTGTTTTGGGATTGCCTTGGGAGTGGATTGCCAGGCCCTTCTCCCATTTTTGTGGGGCTGGGAATTGAACTCGGGACCTCAGAGACTGCAGCGCAGCGCTCTACCAACTGAGCCAAATCCCAACCCCCAAAGGGCAGCTAGAGAAGACAAAATCAAATATCATAATGACATGTGCAAAGAGCTGGATATAGAAAGCCAAAAGGAAAGAACACACTCTGTTTCTCTCAAACTAAAAGAATTGAGGAAAAAATTCAAGCCTTGAGTGGCAATAGTGAAAGATTCTACAGGGAAAATATTGAATAACACAGGAAACATCAAATGAAAATGGAAGAAATACACAGAGTCATTATATCAAAAAGAATTTGTGGATGACCAATCATTTCAAGAGATTGTATATGATCAGAAACCATGGTACTGAAGGAAGAAGTGAAAGCTGCCTTGAAGGAATTAGTGAAACACAGGCTCCAGGAAATAATGGAATACCAATTGAGACATTTCAATAAACAGATGAAGCACTGGAGGTGCTCCTTTGTTTATTCCAAGAGATTTGGAAAACAGCTACCTGGCCAACTAACTGAAAGAGATTCGTATTTGTGCCAATTCCCAAAAAGAGGATCCAACCAAATGTGGAAATTATTGAACAATATCATTAATATCTCATGCAAATAAAATTTTACTAAAGTGACTGCAGCAGTATATTGATAGGGAACTGCTGAAAAATCAAGCTGAATTCATAAGAGGGCATGGAACCAGGGACATCACTGCTGATCTCAGATGGATATTAGCCAAAAGCAGAGAATACCAGAAACATATCTATTTGTGTTTTATCAACTATGCAAAAGCATTTGACTGTGTAGATCACAGCAAGTTATGGATAACATTGCAAAGAATTGGAATACCAGAGCACTCCTGATGAATCTGTACATGGACCAGGAGGCAGGCATTTGAACAGGACAAGGAAATACTGCCTGGTTTAAAGTCAAAAAAGGTGTACATCAAGGCTGTATTTTTTCACTGCACCACTTCAATCTCTATGCTGAACAAATAATCTGAGGAGCTGGACTTTATGAAGAAGAACGTGGCATCAGGATTGCAGGAAGACTCATTAACAAGCTGCATTATGCAGATGACACTACTTTGCTTGCTGTAAGCAAAAAGAATTTGAACCATTTACCCTTGAAGATCAAAGAATACAGCCTTCAGTACAGATTGTGCCTCAATATCAACAAAACAAAAGTCCTTACAATTGCAACTGGGTCAGTATGCAACTTCATGATAAACAGAGAAAAGATTGGGGTTGTCCAAGATTTTACTTTACTTGGTTTTACAATCAACACCCAAGGAAGCAACAGTCAAGAAATCAGACGCATTGCATTGGGAAAAGCTGCTCCAAAAGATGTCTTTAATGTGCTGAAAAGTAAAGATGTCATATTGAAGATTAAGGTGCGCCTGACCCATGCCATGGTATTTCCACTTACATCATATGCTTGTGAAAGCTAGATATTGAATAAGGGTGACAAGAGAAGAATTGATGCTTTTGCATTATGGTGTTAGAGACAAGTATTGAATATACCATAGACTGCCAAAAGAACCAACAGATCCGTTCCAGAAGAAATGTAACCAGAGTGTTTCTTGGAAGCAAGAATGGCTAGACTATGTCTGATGTATTTTGGACATGTTGTCAGGAGGGACCAATCCCTGGAGAAGGACATCATGTTTGATAAAGTGGCAGGTCAATGAAAAAAAGGAAGACCCTCTACTAGATGTATTGACACAGTGTCTGCAACAATGGGCTTAAACATAAAAAAGAGGCCCGAGCCTGGCGCAAAAATGGGGAGTGTTTCAGTTTGTTGTACATAGGGTCACTATGGGTTGGATCTGACTCCACAGCACCTAACAACAACACATATGTATTATAAGGAGATGTATTAGATTAGGTTATATGATAGAGCAGGATAGCACCACAGCTGTGCCTGTAGAGAGACTGGTAGCCACTCAGTCCAAGAGCTGGAAACCTCAAGAGTCTCTGATGCCAAGATCCGTAAGCACCGTGGAAATTCTGATGTTGAATCCATGTGGAAGCCAAGGAGACTTGTTGTTTGTGGGCAGTGGCAGGGAGGGAGGGAGATAGAGAGGTGGGGAAAGAGAAAGAGAGGGACGGAGAGAGAGAGAGAGGAAGAGGGAGAGGGAGAGAGAGGGAGACAGACAGACAGAGAGAGAGAGAGAGAGAGAGAGAGAGAGAGAGAGACAGGAAATTCTCCTGCAGAATTTTTAAGCCTGTCCTACGCTGGCTTCCTTTCTCCCCGCACTTCCTCCTTGCAGAGCCTCGCCCACTGGATCGGGCCAGATCATCTTCAGGATGGTCTCCTCCTCAGTAAGGCCTGGGCCTGCCGGTCCTCTCTGGAAACAGTCTCACAGACAAGTACAGAGATGTGCTTCACTAATCCGAGGAATCTCTTGATCTAATCAAGTTGACACGGAACGCTAACCTCACTCCACCTCACGCTCACCCTCTCATTTCCTCCCTGACCTTGCCAGCAGGTGTTATCCTTCCATTCCACTGATGAAAAGTAAAGGTGCAACAGTGAAGCCCTCATGAGGGGTCACACACAGTTGGCAAGTGACAGAGCCCAGCTCTCTAACGTCCCAGTCTGGGGCTCAGACCCAAGCCAGAGCTTCTTCGCCTCATTTGGCCACCCAGTCATCCTGACACAGGGGCAGGGAAGGGGGTACATTCCCACTTTGCAGAGGCAGGAGGCTTTATGATCACCCCTCCTGCCTCACCCACAGGTCAGGTGACAAGGCACTTCCACACTCGTGTATGGCAAGCTTTCAAGACAATCTGCATGGAGCGTGGTCCCTGTTTTCTGGTAAGGGATACTGAGCTTTACAGGGGTCACATGGCCTGATTAAGGCTGAGACAAGGAAATTCCCTTCTCTGAGAGACAAGCACAGAAGTAATGGCCCAGACCCCTCCCAGCTGAGACTTCAGGGTTTAAGACTAAAAACTCATTAGAAAAGTAGTTTCTAGATGGGCACAGTGGCGCACACCTGTAATCCCAGCAGCTCTGGAGGCGGAGGCAGGAGGATCGCAAGTTTGAGACCAGAGGCAGTCTGCATAATTTAGCGAGATCCTATCTCAAAAAAAAAAAAGTAAGAAAAAAAAAAAAAAAAGGACTAGGGTGCAGCTCAGTGGTCCAGCATTTGCAAAGCACGCAAGCACGAGGCCCTGGGTTCAACCCCTAGAACCACCAAAAAAAAAAAAAAAAAAAAAAAAAAAAAAGTCTAAAAACTCATCAGAAAAGTAGTTTCTAGATGGGCATGGTGGCTCCCACCTGTAATCCCAGTGGCTTGGGAGGTGGTGGTAGGAAAATTGCAAGTTTGAGACCAGAGACAGCCTGCATAACTTAGCGAGACCCTGTCTCAAAAAGTAAAAAAATGGGCTGGGGTTGTGGCTCAGTGGTCCAGCACTTGCAGAGCATGCAAGCTCAAGGCCCTGGGTTCAACCCCAAGTACCACACACACACACAAAAAGTGAGTTTCTGAAAAGGGAGTTTCTTCAGGGCACCTTGCTGAAAGGGGACCACTGAGAGAAATGGTTTCTCAGGCTGGGCACAAAGAGGCTACTGTTGGAGATGTGGTTTAGAAGGAGGAAGCTACGTCTCAAGGCAGCCACAAAATGTGGCAATGTCCAAGTGATGCTGGTTTTACAGGTATGCAGAATGAAAGAGTTAAGGGGCTATGGAGGCTGCCATCAGGGTTTCAGAAGATAGCCTGCGAGGCCAGGCCATGAGTACCAGGCTTGGATTCCCTGAGGAGAGCCCCTGAAGGGCCAATGGGTGAAGCTTTGTGGGTGGAGCCTACGCAGCAGTGGAGACCCCAGGATGAAGAAGATGTCAGTGCTGTGAAATGTCTGCCGAGGGAAGCTGCCAGCAAAAAGTAAAGCCAGCCCAGGAAGACTGCTTGCATTGCAAATGAGGCCACAGGGGCAGAGCCACACAATTCTTTCCAAGCCCAAGGCCAAGTCTCCAATGAGACTCAGGCGGACTTAGCTATGGGCCGCTGCGAGACAAAAAACAGGTTATATATTTTCAGTGGGCTGGGATTTAGCTCAGTGGGTAGAGCGCTGCGCTGCAGTCTCTGAGGCCCTGAGTTCAATTCCCAGCACCTCAAAAATGGGAGAAGGGCCTGACAATCCACTCCCAAGGCAATCCTAAAGCACTCAGCCATTGAAAACCCTATGAGGGTCACTATGAGTCAGATACCGACTCAACGGCACCTAACAACAACAACAACAACAACAACAACAACAACAACAACAACATATTTTCAGCACATAATGACCCAGAGTAAACCTTCCCAGTCCGAAAGGGAGGAATGAGCATGGAAGGAAAAGAGCTGGCCACAGCAAGACTGATATCCTGCAGGGTATACAAAACCTGTCAGTTCAAGTCTGGCATCTGGCACGTGTGGCATCATCTGGCATCTGGAGTGTTCAAGGCCAGAGGCAGCCTGCATAACCAGACACTTTGGCTCAAAATAAAAAATTAAAAGGGAGCTGGGGTGCAGCTCAGTGGTAGAGCACTTGCCTAGCATGAGCAAAGCCCTGGAGCAGGAGGAGAGCCTGCATTGCATAAACTACAGGTAAGTGGGGAGGTGACGCAGGAGTTTCTCTCTCCGAACCCTGCGTGTTGTGCCCAAAGTTCGAGTTCCCCAAAGACCACCAGGGAGTCCGAAGTCGCATGCAATAACCAAGAGCCTTTATTAAAGCTTGAGCTTGAGGGTACCACACCTCACCAGAGCAGCGGTTCGGTGTTGGGACCTCGACTCGTTGCAGGGTGAAGGCGTATATTGTGGGTTATAAACAGGCAAGGAGGGGGTGGAGAAATCGAAAGTCAGATAAGGTGAGGCTTTGCGTTCCTAAAGTCAGAGGGGTCTGCTATTGAAAAATAAGGTGGGGCTTTGAGTTGCTAAAGTGTGCCATTTGTATTATCTTGAGGCCTGGAGGTTCCCGGAAGTTACTGCCCATGTCGACAGCCTTTTGTTCTGGCCCAGAGCATTCTGATCTAGTGATCTTTTAAAGGAATTTGTGGAGCAGCGCCTGTAAGACAGAATCCTAAAATAAGGGGGTTATTTGGGCTAACTCCAGGCTCTTGGTCAGCCTGGGCCTCTCACTGGGAAGCCAGTGGATCCTCTGAGGAGGGAGCTGGGCCCCCGCGCCAGGGTGGCTTCATGCAAGGTGAAGGAGCAGAAGCCTCAGGAGACGTTTCTGGGCTCTGCTTGGGTGGAGCGTGGAGGAGGTGAGGTTTCCTCCAGGGTCTGCAGCAGCCAGCAGCGCCTGATTTAGGACAGAACCCATTGTCCCCATCCTTCAGTGAAGCCTGCAGGCCTCTGCCCTCTCTTCCCTATGATGCCCCGAAACAGGTTTCTCAACTGGCTCCCAGTGCTCTGTTGGTATTGTGGAAACATGAGCGCTGCCACAGCCTCTGAGCACCTCCCCCTGCCCATGCCTGTCCCCGCCCGGCTGGGCCCTTTGCCTCCTGCTCCTAAACATCTTCCCTACCCATGGCCTCAGCCAGGGCAGCAGCAGGACTGTGGGCCCAGAGCAGGCAGCTTCCATCGTCCTCTGCCTACCTCCTGCCTCCACCACCTGGCAGGCTGCGCGCTGTGCCCCTCTCTGGGCTTGGGTGGACAAAAGGCCATGTCTTGGCTCCCAGATCCTGGCACACTAGGAAATGGTGATGGAACCAGGGGCCTTTGCCCTATGCCTCCATCTCTGTAGCCCGGCCCTGAGGTCCCCTGGCCCCAGGCAGTGTCCTTCCACGCCCCTCTCCCACTGCCCCACCTTGGCCACTGGGGCTCCCTGGCCCGCCTCTTGGAACCTCATTTCCAGCCTACTCCTTTCCCCTATATTCTATTCTTCTGCAAACTGCTTTTGTAATTCCATTCCTGCTTCAAAACTCACCTCTTCTGAAAGGCCTTTTCTTGACTTTACAGCCTGGCTCCAGCCTCTCACCAACACTTTACTACTGATCACCTCCTCTTTTAAGGGACCCCAAAGCATCTCTCTTTCTCTTCCTCCTCCCCCCTTTCTTGGTCTTAGATATATTGTCCAGGGTATGGGCCATTGGTTAAGGCCAGGACACCTGATCCCAGAAAGATTTTGCTTAGGTAAGGCAGAAGAGTTCTGCCTGCAGCCATACCACTGTGGCATCTGATCCTTTCAGATTTTGGAAGCTAGGCAGGGTCAGGCTTGGTTAGTCCTTGGATGGGAGACTGCCTGGGAACACCAGGTGCTGTAGGCTTAGGAGAAGGACCCGGTAACCCACTCCCAAAAATCAATCTGCCATTGAAAACCCTATGAATAGCAGAGAAGCACTGACAATAGTATTTTGCCTGTTGTACATTGGGTCCCTATGAGTTGGACACTGACTCGAGGGCACCTAACAACAACAACAACAAGGCAGTTCTGAGATGGTGGCCAATGGGTCCCCACTCCTGAGAGCAGAGGTTATTTTGCGTGAGGACACATGTACTATCTCCCGTTAGACTGGCAGGCAGTGACAGCCCCTTTTCTATTTGCTTCTCCAGTCAGCAAAAAACTTCCTCAGCCTCCTGTCTGCAGGCATTGGGCTGGTACTGGGACACACGGTACAACAGGACATTGTCACTGCCCTTGAGGATCCCCCAGTGTGCTTGGAGGACAAGTCAGGGTCAAGGATAATTTGGGACCCCTGGTTGTGTTTCTGTGATGATTTACCTCATTTATAATTGTTAAATATTCTTTCAAACTTATCTTTAACTGATACATAAAAAATATAAAAATATAAAAATTGTGCATGTTAATGGAGTGCCATGTGAGGTTTTGATATGTCTGTATGTTATGCAATGTTTAAATAAATTCAAATATCTCTTCGAAAAACTTATCACTTGTCTCCCGCGCGCGGTGGCACATGCCTGTAATCCCAGCGGCTAGGGAGGCAGAGGCAGGAGGATCGAAAGTTCGAGACCAGAGGCAGTCTGCATAACTTAGCGAGACCCTGTCTCAAAAAGTAAAAAAATGGGCTGGCTGCACAGCTCAGTGGTTCAGCACTTGCAGAGCATGCAGGCGCGAGGCCCTGGGTTCAACCCCCAGCACCACGCACACACACACACAAAAAAAATCTTATCACTTCATCATGGTGAAAATTTTCAAAAGCCTTTCTTCTCATGTTTTGAAACGTGCAGTATTATTACTATAATCACCCTACTGGGCACTAGCACCCCAGAACTTCTTGTTCCTATCTCACTGGGATTTAGTGCCCAGTGATCAACCTTTCTCCATCTCTGCTTCCTCTGACTCTCCCCAGTCTCTGGTAACTACTGTTCTACTCTCAACTTCTATGAGATCAACCTTTTTAGGTTCCCCATGTGAATGCGATCATACGGTACTTGTCTCTGCGTACTTGGCTCACCTCACCTCACGTCATGATTTCCAGGTCCCTCCATGTTGTCACCAATGACAGAGTTTTGTTCTTTTTTATGGTCGAATAATATACCATTGTGTGTAGTACCACATTTTCTCTGTGCACCCATCAGCTGCTGGACACTTCAGCTATTTCCATTTCTTGGAGATTCTGAATAGTGCTGCAAGGAGCATGGGAAGAGTAAGCATTTTTGAACATCTATTATGTGCCAATGGGCTGGGGTTTAGCTCAGTTGGTAGAGGGCTGCGCTGCACTCTCTGAGGACCTGAGTTTGATGCCCAGCACTGCAAAAACCCGAGAAGGACGTGGCAATCCACTCTGGAAGCAATCTCGAAACAATCAGCCATTGAAAACCCTGTGAGGGTCGCTATGAGTCGGAAATGGCTCGATGGCACCTAACAACAGCAGCATTATGTGCCAGGCATTGTACTGATACCTTGCTTCTTCCACCTCTTCTCATACCCACAACTACCTTGCAGGTTACCTCCTGTTGACCTCACTTTACAAATGAGAAAACTGAGGCCCAGAAAGGTTGAGTAACTTGCATAAGATCACATAGTAGGTACAGAGCCAGGATTTGATTCCAGTGCAGTCTGACACCAAGGCCAGGCTGCTTTCACTGATGGGCATGAACCTCTCTCCTTCACGCTCTGTGCAACAAGCTAGGAGTTTTGCACAGAACTGCACCCAGAGGATAGAAGAGAGTAATTGGCCTGTGCAGGGTGTGGGTAGGAAGTAATGCCTATTTGTCTGCACACATACACAAGGGCACAGCTAACAGGGGACAGCAGGTCACATGGGAGTCAGTGGGGTATCCTCACCTTTCCAATGCACCAGCATCTCCATAAGTGTAAAGGCCTTAATACCACTAAATTTATATCTGGTAGGAGCTCATAGCCAGAAAGGACCCACACCGTTTGATCATCAAACCCTTACTGACGCCCTCCTATGAACTGGGCACAGCACAAAGAGATACATGGGAAAGTCCCTTCTCCAGAAGAGCTCACAGCACAGGTTGTCACCGGACAATGTTCCATTATGGAAAACAATAAAGACGTTCCTCAAAAGACTCAAAACAGAATTACCATATGATCCAGCAATCCCACTCCTGGGGACTTAATCAAAATATTTGAAATCAGTGTGTCAAAGAAACATCTTCTCTCCCATATTCATTGCAGCATTTTTCACAATAGCCAAAATAGGAAATTAACCTAAGTGTCCATTAACAGATGAGTAGATAAGAAAGTATGGTGTGTATGCACAATGAAATATCATTCAACCTTTAAGAAGGAAGAAATTCTGTCATTTGTGACTACACCAACTGAAGAAAAGGAGAACATTATGCTAAGCAAAATAAACCAAACACAGAAAAATACTGTGTATTCTCACATGTAGGATCTAAAACAAACTCATAGAAGCAGACAGGAAAATGGTGGTTTTCAGGGGCCAAAGTAGGAGTGGATTACTGTTAAAGGGTACTTAAAGGGAGCCTTAGGTAGCAAGGAAGGTGCTTCTGTTGTTGTTTTAGATTTATTGCATAGCCTGGTGAATATGGCCAGTAATTGAATACAACAACAGCAATACATTTCAAAGTCATTAATCCATTAATGGGTACCAACCTATTCACAGGACAGTAATGATGTGCCGATTATTATTCCTGCTATTTATATCAGACTCATGCACATGCACGTTATCACGCTATATCTTAACCTTATCTCCTACCAGCTGCTTGCTTTTATGTTTAGTCTAATGGAAACCACAATGTCGTAAACATTTCCCAGTAGGGAGTGACTTATTGTCCTATAAATAGGACACTGCGTTAACAGGTTAAGAGAGTAAATTCTGAGTGTTCTTATCACAAAAAGTGTTAATTATGTAAGGTGACAAATATGTTAATTAGACTGATTTAATAATTCCACATTGTATTCAAAATGATATCACTTTGTACCCCTAAAGACATACAACTATAATTTGTCAGTGTAGACAAATCATTTAAAAAGGATCCTTTAGCCAAGCTGAGTTTGGCCACGATTTGGTAGAGAACAAGAGCTAAGAAAATGCTTTAAGCGAGGGTAAGGCATGATTAGGCCTGGGATTTAGCTCGGTTGGTAGGGTGCTGCTCTGCAGTCTCTAAGGTCCTGAGTTTGATTCCTAGCACCACAAAAATGGGAGAAGGACATGGCAATCCACTCCCAAGGCAATCCTAAAACAATCAGCCATTGAAAACCCTGTGAGAGCCGCTATGAGTTGGACAGACTGGATGGCACCTAACAATGACAACAAGGCATGGTTGAGTTAGATTTCAGAAAATCATTGCAGGAAGTGTCTTGTTCTAAATGGTATCTGGACAGCAGCTCCTATTCACTTTTCTCAAGACCAACAACAACAGAAATGCAAAACAATTCTGAAAATCAAAGCTAATAATCAATTACCAGAATCTGAAAGGCAAAACCAGTGCTTGCCTGCGCTTCAACCAGGGAAAAAGCAATCCACTAATGTAGACAAAGATAAAAATACATTGACTTCTCCTGCACCCACAGGCCCCATATAGCTAACTAGAAAGTTGTGCAGCTGTCCCTGAGTGGTAGATGTGTTTCCTTTCGTAGGTAGCTACAGCAGTATCCTCAGATTCCTCTGCTTGCACTCACTTTTCTACAACCAAGATAACAAAATAACCTCAACATCACAAAAGGAGAGAAAGTCAGGGAGACTGGGGCTGGCACTTGACATTCTGGAAAATGGAGGATCTCAAGGTAGCAGCACAGAGGTGAGAATGGGGATAGAAGGGGAGGCTGGGGAATAAGAAGTAGTGTGGGCCACAGTTTTTTATGTAGTCCATTGATGTGGAATGGAAACAGAAGGAGACTCCTACCCTCTCCAGAGCAAGAAGCTAGAATAGGCCAAGTGTCGTGGTACACGCCTGTAATTGCAGCTACTTGAGTAGCTGAGGCTAAGGCAGGAGGATCACAAATTCAAAGCCAAAGGTAGCCTGTGTAACTGACACCTTATCTCAAAATAAAAAAATAAAGAAGGAGCTAGGGATGTGGTTCAGTGGTGGAGGGCTTGCCTAGCATGCTCAAGGCCCTGGGTTCATCCCCAGTACTGGGGAAAAAAAAAGCTAGAAAAATAACAGCAAATGAGGCCCAAGTAGAGGAATAAAGAACAAAGATGCATGAAATAAGAAAACAAACAATAGAGAAAATCTACAAAGCCAAGGTAGACTCTTGGAAAGATGAGTAAAATGATAAACATCTCAAAAAAACAAAACAAAACAAAGCAAAAAAACCAACAACAACAACGATAAAGCACAAAAGCTATATTAGGAATGCAGAGGGCCTCAGTACATACCCAATGCTGTGTACCAAAAATAAAACATGTTATGGGAAAATGGATGCCAATAAATTGGGCAATTTTCATGAAATGGAAAAACCCATTAAAAACAAAATTGATCAACCTGACACCAAAAGCAACAGAAAATCAGAGACCCTATAATTGCTGAAGAGTTAATTCACTATTAAAAACCTTTATACAAAGAGATTTTGAGGTCATGTAGTTTTGTCAATGAATTCTAATACTGAAGGAAGAATCTTATGAAAATCTTCCAGTTGATAGAAAAAGAGAAAACACATCCCATCTATCTTATGAGGCGTCATAAGCTTGATACCAAACCTGACAAGAACTTTAAGAATTGCAGGCTAATATTCTCCACGTACATTGATGCAAAAATCTGGAAGAAGAGTGTTTCTCAAGTTGCTTAATTCATTCTGCAATTGATAGGGTATCTCTGATGACACAAAAGATGATAATAGCTCCTATTGTGTCTTGGCACTTGCCAATAATTGACAAAAATTTTAAGAGCTTGGAATACTGTGCCAGGAAAGTAGCTGAACAAAGAACCTTCTGTATTTTTGTCAGAGTTGTGAAGGGCAGTACAATATGCCTTTCCACTGCCAAGAAATGTGCATAATGATTTTCTGCATCTTTAAAGCCCTGAATCTATTAAATCTTTTTAATTGGCAAAAGTAATACACTATGTAAATGGTAAGTATTACCCATCCCCTAGCACCTCTTTAACAGTACAGAAAAATGATGTGAAGTTTCTCAGTTAACTATGCATAAAATTTTGGAATAATCAGTATATTCTCAGTTATGTAAAAATGAAGTTTTTAGGAAATATTCCAAATGATTAACAATAGTTATCTCTGGGTTACAGCTCTCAGTCTCAAATTCTCTATAATGATTATGTGTCCCTATTTAAATCAGGCAGCAGTTTTAAAATCTGTTTAGAGTACATAAAATTTTATACAATCATATAATAATGTTAAAATATGTATAAAGTAAAAGACTTGTTATTTTTTTCTGGATGTAGAGCAACTTTTTTTTTTCTACCTTCCACTTTTTGGAATTTTTCAATTTTTCTGTATCAGTCATATTTAGTCAAAGTTTTTTATTATAAATAGAAATGCTCAGGCCACTCTGAGCAGATGAGATTTATTATGAGAACACTGGAGTCTCAGCACCTCTCAGAGTGCTGGAAGCTGAGGGTTTGGCAGGAGAGAACCTAGCCAAGGTCAGACTTGTGGGGACAGTTTGGTTAGGAGACATGTTACCATCGCCGCCTCCCAGACACTCACAGCTGTTGCTGCTGCTAGACTCCTGAAGCCCATGTTGCCATCGTAAACATTCTCTTACCGTACCAATGTCTTTGTGTTACTTGTTGTGGGTGAAATCAGCTGACTACCTGACATCAATCACGTTCCAGCTGCCTGTGCCGAGGAAGGATCGTGAAGCTCTGGCCTGTGCTTCACCCACACTGATGCAGGGAGGTGGCTCCCAACCATATCCAGTGTCTACATACAAGAGAACTCAAAGACGCAGATGTCCACCATTGTTATTGTTGTTTAGGTGCCATCAAGTTGGTATCCGACTCAGAGTGACCCTATATACAATACCATTGTTGTGCTTCTCTGCTGTTTATAGGGTTTGCAATGGCTGGTTGCTTTTTGGGAGTGGGTTGCCAGGTCCTTCTCCCAAGCCTACAGCACCTGGTGTTCCCAGGGGATCTCCCATCCAAGGACTAACCAGGTGTCGGGTTCTTCCTTGGGCCTCTCTCTCTCTCTCTCTCTCTCTCTGTGTGTTGTGGGTGGAAGCAAGAGGTGCGTGCCCTGACACTGCACCCAGTGGTGAGGCTGTGGCTGGAGAACAGAGCATCACAGACAGGATAGAAGGATGGGTTTATTAACAATGGAGGGGAAAGGAATGGAGGACTAGGGAGAGGGGAAAAGGGAGTTGGAGAAAGGAAATGCTCAGCTGCTGTCTCTGCCACTGCGGCAGAGCCTCCCGGGTGGCCCTGCTCTTCCAGCTTGCAGCTTTTGCCACTTCAGGGGCCCTGAGCTTGACTCCCCGAGTCTTGCCTCGAGAAGCTGTCATGTAGGATATCCGGCATTGTAGAGGTTGGGGTCAGATAGAGGTGGCAGGCGGGTTGAAGTATGAGGAAGGCAGTTTGGAGGAAAGCTGAAGGCTAGGCTAGGCAGACGAGTCAATGGGCCTTGGACTCCTAAGGAACCACAAGGACCCCATGAGCTTATCTTGGATGGTGTTGAGAATGGCTGCTGACCTTTGAGCTCTGGAGTTTATATGGCCTGATAGCCAGCCAATCAGGGGAACAGGGTTGGATCAGAAGTGACCAATCGGGCACCAGGGGGGCTTTATATGCTACCATACCTTGTGTGCCATCTTGGCCTACTCGATGGGAGGGGGGAAGAGTGAGATGCCTGGATGTATAGCAAAGGTGACCGTTGCTATCTTACCCCATAGGATTCCAAGTGGGCTAGATGAGCTCCTTGGACTCACCATGTTTGGGGTACTCTCTATCCCCCGGGAATCCCAACAACCAGCCCTGACCCTGCTTAGCTTCCAAGATCTGATGGATCGGATGCCACAGTGGTATGACTGCAGGAGATGTCCACTATAGGGAGGTATTAAATGTGTATTTATACTTATTTTTATTTTTACAACGTTCCAAGTCAGGCCCTGGAACTTGGTCTAATAAAAACACTAATCACCACAAACAGGCATTGCTTTTATAATAGGGAAAAAGAAAAATCCTTCGCTTCTTCGGGAAGACACTTTGTGTCACACACGTGGATCCGAGTGAATTTTACTCCACATACTAAGGATTCAAGGATAGAGCTTATCAGGGCAAGTTACAAGCCAAGGGTCAGTAAGAGAAGCCACGAGTGCCCCGTCCCGTGTCCCTTGGGCAGGTGAGCCACAGTCAGACACGGACACGTGGCAGGCCTGCGTGCCTGGTGAGGGCGCCACCGCCTCAGATGCTCTCTCTCTTACAGCAACAACTTAGCGGGGGGCCCGGTGGGGTGCAGGGCATTATGCAGCAGAAGCTGGAGTCCCAGGAGTTACCCAAGAATGTTCGAGAAAGAGTCTCAGTAGGTAGAAGGGGTCAGAGAGGGAGACCATGGGTCCTGACACCCAAGTCTTGGGCTGGGTAGGAGGAGATGGTCGATGCCATTGAGCTGAGGATCACAGGTAAGGAGGGGCAGGTTTGGGGGAAATGACAAGTTCAGTTTGGGACACACAGTCTGGAGCCCAGGAGTGGCTCTCATGCAAGGCTGTGGCCCCTGGCTCTGCACTCTCGGGGCAGCCTGCATCTCATTTGTACTGCTTATCTCAATGGCAATTAAATTAATAATTACATAATTAGTGTTGAATCTCTGCTCTGGATCACAGCTCCCTGGGGCCACGGGCCAGGCCTAACCACCTCACTGGTATATGGCCAGCACCTGTCACTGTGTCAGGCAGCGCAGCAAACCAACAAATGTATTGAATGAATAAATGACCCCACCTGGGGAGCAATGCAGTAGGCAGGTGGCTACAGGGGCAGGAAATGAGAGAAAGACCTGGGCGGCAGCTCTAGGTTCTGGAGGGTCTGGGCGTAGGTAGCAGCTGAACCCAGGACAGCAGGCAAGAGCCCAGATGGGATGAGAGAGCCAAGAGACCTAAGCCTGAATCCCTGCAAACTCTCAACATCCACCTGCAAGGAAGCGGTGCAGCTGGAGAGGTAGGAAGAGAAGAGAGGAGAGAGTTTCACGCGTGGAGAAGTCCATGGAGTCCAATGCTGGCAGGTCTTGTGAGGGATGAACACCATGGATTCTGAAGCACTATGAACCAGGTGTTCCTCTGGCAGCTGAGGGTATTAGCTCCCTCCACCATCCCAGGATGCCCTGGGAGATGAGCATCCCCTGCATCATGCCCTCCCTTAGATGGGGACACTGAGGCACATAGGGGATACCCAGCTGCTCAGTGGCACGGCCGCATCGCAGGCCTGGGCTCTGTGGCCCCAGGGGTCTGTGCTCTTGCCCAGGATTTACATAGGGAATTTCTGTTTCCATAACAGGATATCTAACTCTGGGTATGGGAGAAGGACCTGGCAACCCACTCCCCAAAAAATCAATCCACCACTGACAACCCTACGAATAGCAGAGAAGCACTGACAATAGTGTTTCGTCTGTTGTACGTAGGGTTGCTATGAGTTGGACACTGACCCTACGGCACCTAACAACCACCACCACCCTGGGTAATTTACATAGGAAAGAGGTTTCTTGAGGTGTACATTTCTGGAGCCTGGGGATTCCAAGAGCAACTGACTGCATCTGGTGCGGGCCTTCCTGTTTCAACTTGTGGCAGAAAGCAGGCTGGTAAGTGAACACTTTTAGAAGCCAACCCTGCTGGGCAACCTCCCTTTATGACAACCTGCTCCTCCAGAGCAAGAACTCAGTCTCAAGAGAAAGGCATTAATCCCTCTTCAAGACCTAGCCAGCTCTTCATTGCCCCACCTCCCAATACCTCAACAATCGCAATCTAATTCAAGGTGAGTTTTAGAGGGGACAAACCATAGCAAATCTGCTGCTTCAGAGAAAGGGTAACAGGTCACTGGTACCATGGGCAAGAACAACTGCAATGACATCGTGGGGCAACAGCACATTGCAGCGAGTAAAAACAGTGATTTGGAAGCACTGAGGGTCAAGGCCAGAGGTCCAGCCCCTTGCTACAAAGGTCAATCCAGTTGTGTCAGCCTCACTTGGGGATGGTTAGACATGCGGAGCCTGAATCAGTGCATCTTAACAAGATTAATCCTCAGGTGAGGCAGATGGACAGTGAAGTCTGAGAAACACTGGGCAGCATGATTCTCTCAGGAACTTTGGCTGAGAGAGGAAAGAGAGAAAACAAACCAAGAAGCAAGTGAGAAGTTTTTGTTTTTAGGAGGGAGAGACATGACTGTGTGTATAAACTTAGAACAGTGTTTTGCAATCCTGACACCATCTTGGACTAACTTGAGGGGCTTCTAAACAGCTGCTAAGGCTCAGCCCCAGAGAATCTGATGGAGGGCGTCTGTGTGGCCCAGGTGATTCTAATGTGTGTGAGGGGGTCTGAGCCCCACCCAAGAAGAAAACACAGGTGAAAAAGGAAGAGATGAAGGCGTAAACAACAGGAATGCCCAATGGGTTCAGGAGTCCTCAGGGAAATGGGATGAGGATGAAGAGATGCAAAGATGTGTGGAACAAGGTGGAAAAGCAGCAAGAGTAAAGCAGAGAGACATTAGCGCACAGAGGGGCGGGGCAGCAAGGTGATACATGCTTAAAGGGACTCACACCCGAGAGCCATCATTCTTCTTTCCTTTTTAAAAATCTAACTAGGACAGCCATGGTGTGGCAAGAGTGGTACTTTACAACACTGAAATCAGCCAGTGTGGTGGTGCTCACCTGTAGTCTTGGCACTCGGGAGGCTGAGGCAGGAGGATCGACACAAATCTGAGGTCAGCCTTGAACATCCATAGCAAGTTCTAGGCCACCCGAGGCTGCACAGTGAGACCTTGTCTTAAAAACAAACTAAACAAAACAAAAAACCTTAAATCAGTTGAGGCTAGTGGCTTACTCAAAGTTTGGAGTCTTCTTGTCACATGTGAGTTACTAGACCTGGGACCTGGCTTTGCTGACTTCATTCTCTGCTCCACATTGACCTCGGGCATCCCAGGCTCTCTGGTGTTCCGTTTCCTACAGTACAGTGATTTGTTCTTGCCTCAGGGACTTTGCACAGCCTGTTTCCACCTCTGGGCGGTTTTCCTCAAATGATCATGTGGCTTGCTCCTCGCCTCATGTGGGCTTCTCCAGTGTCTTCTCTCCAGAGAGCACATACCTGTCACTCTGTTCCTTTCTTCCAAATTGTTTTCTTAACCCAACATCGTGTCATGTCCCTACCTGACTATTATGGTCTACCTGCTCTTTCAGAACAAATCTCCATGGGAGCGAGCGCTTGTCTTGTTCACGTGGAGTACTCACTGCCCGGAACAGTGAGGCACAGAGGTGGCCCTTGCAGAAGGTTTGATGAGTGACTAAGTGGCTGCTCATTGCCAATGAATAAGATGCCGAGGTGCATGGGTATTGTTTAGAGTGCCTGGGGAAGGCCATGAGCTGGGGAGGTTGAGAGCAAGCGAGGTGATTAAGGATAAGTGAATGGGTATCGTGAATGGAGTAATATGGAGGAAGAAGTACAGGACTGTAATGCAGGAAAAATGGTAAACAGAGGCAGTTTGGTGTATGGCTGAGAATATGGTTGCTGCACTGGACCACCTATTCTTGGTGTGGCTTTAGGCAGTTTCTTAACCTTTCTAAGCCTTATTTACCTTATCAGGAAAACGAGGTTGATAACACAGGATCCTCTATTTTTTTTTTTTCATTTTTTTAATTGGAAATTTTTAATGTACACCTTAATGTGATTCATTCTGACATGCTTTTCATTGTGACATTTCCATATATGCATTTTGTTGTACATTATTCATATAGGTTCTCCCTTATCCTCTTGTATGCTTCCCCCCCCCCGTCCTACCCCCACATGAAAGACTTCTTTACTATTTACTTGTCTTTTTATGACCCTCTATTTAAGGCAGTGGTGGGGGTTAATGAACGAACAGCCAGGAAAACTGGCAGGTAGGGGTGCACCAGAAGGGTGAATTGCTGTGGTCCTGAGGCAGGATAGAAAGATAGGAAAATTTAGGGGACATGGAAAGGGAAAGAGCTTTTACTCCAGAATCTGCTTTGAGTCTCACCAGCTGGGAGAGTCGAGAACTTTGACACAACTATCAAAAACTGCTGTGAGACATTATTTGGGGCAAATATTTTAAATAATGAAAGTGGTAAAATAGTAGTAAGCCAGGCTTGGGGTCAAAAATATATGTAACCTTTGAGTTGAGTCTTATTTCTACTCTGCAATTCTGTGCTTCTTTGAGATATGCCCAGGGAACTCTCTCATGATTTTTTTTTTCCCCTTCAACCTAAATAATGGAACTTTTCCTTTTGATCTTACTGGCACCTCCTTAGCCCATGACAAGTGCCTTTCTAGGCGCTTGAGGTTCACATCAGCTGCGAATCCAGGGCTGACATCATATGGGGCTTGTCATTGGTTAAAAGCTGGAGAGAACACACGCCCACGGACTTTTTTCTTTTTTGGCTTTCCTGGGAAGTCCATGGCCCTGTCCTGGATGCCTATGTCTCTCTCTGAGGGCCCACATGCATTATACAGTGTGGACTTAATAAACTCTACAACCGTGTTTCACTTTCGCTGATTCTTGAAATTCTTTTCTATGATGGAGCCAAGGACCCCACTTAACCTGAGTGGAGGACCCAGCTAGGGGAAGTCCTCAGGCTAGGCGGCCAGGCTGAGCTGTACCTCCCTGCTGTGCCGCTGTGACAGTCCATCCAAGACTAGGGGAAAGAATGTGAAATGCTGCAGTGTAAAAAGATGTTTCTGTAATTGTAAATCTTGGTCCAAAATATATTCCTCAGGAATAGTTTGATAGGTTAGCTTGCCCCATCTCCGCCTTGCCAAACCCATCCCCAGTCATTTCTCCTTTCTGATGACTTTTCTAGAACTAGCCGAGAGCCTGGGCACAATCAGTTCTTAGTGATCATGGTTTGATGTTCACTTCACCTCTCTCAACAGGAAAATCTCCATGTGGGGCAGAAGAGACTGGTGTCTCCGATCTTCCTAGGGGAGAATGGGCTAGGTAGAAAGACGGCGCTCTGTGGGCTCTGAAGCGTCTACAAGGCTAGCCTGGTAAGCGTAACTCAATTTGAGAACAGTAGTTTTGGTCCATCAACACCTCCAGAAAGAGGTATCTGCATCCAAGGGCGGCCAGAGGCCAAGAAAAGGCGCTGGTGCTTGGCCCCTTTAAGAGGCGAGGACTCGCTGCAGCCTCCGAGGGAGTGATTGGTTGAGGCGGCTGTCGGGCCGCGGGGGGCGGGGCTCGGTTGCCGGGGGCGGGCCCAGGAGGATCGCGGCGCCTGCGCGGAGCGGCGAGGGGCCTGCTGGGCCGGCTGCGCTAGGGCTCCGGTCCGCTGGGCGCCGTGCAGGCCGAGCAGTTCCCTGAGAGGCGCTGCCGCCATTTCCGCGTCGCCCGGCGAGCGCTACGCCGCGGGCCGCCGGCGCCATGGGTCAGTGCGGCATCACGTCCTCCAAGACCGTGTTGGTCTTCCTCAACCTCATCTTCTGGGTGAGCACGGGCGGGCGGCGGGGCGGTGCGGGCCGGAGGCCGTTCCTTGGGGCTTCGCAGCCGGGCGGAGGCTCGCGAGGCCCTGGCGCCGCCTCCGCGCCCGGGCGCGACGCCGGCGGGCTGGCTTGGCGCCGGGGCCGCGGGCCGCGCGCTCGCGGTAGGCTTCCTCGGGACGGCGGGCCCGGCGCAGGGAGCCCAGAGGGTCGCGCCCGCCTGCCCGGTCGGGGCCCGCAGGGCCGGGGCGGTCGCGGGTGAGCTCGAGCCTGCGGGGCTCCGCAGAGTCTGCGGCTCCTGATCCTGACCTCGCGCTCTGCGTGAGCACTGTGGCTGGTCACCAGCCCAGAAGACTGGACGGCTGCAACCGGAGAGGCCAGAGAGCGCTGTGAGCTCGAAGAACGGCCTGCTGTGTCTCCTTGGGTCGCGGGATGGGTCGCCCGAGGGTGGAAGCCGTGTCAGATGTGATTCAGATGTCAAGACTTTGAGAAGGATACGTTCACTTTCATGAAAGGTGCTTTAGGAAATTTTTCGGCCCTGCCCTCAGGGAAAGGCGTGTTCGTAACCATCCCATCATGATTCAGATCCTTATCTCCCTGCGCGCTTTCGTAATCACCTGCTTTGTTCCCTTAGTGTCTCTACTGTTCGGTCCCCTGGACCTTGTCCCCAATCAGCCTTTTTAAACATGCCGTCCGTCACATCACTTTTTTATTTAAAAACATACAAACAGCTTTCACAGCCTCGCAAGGTTCAGCCTACTCCACCTGGTTGTTGTTGTTGTTGTTGTTGTTAGGTGCCGTCGAGTCGGTATCCGACTCATAGCGACCCTCATAGGGTTTTCAATGGCTGTTTCGGGATTGTCTTGTGAGTGAATTGCCAGGTCCTTTTCCCATTTTTGCGGTCCTGGGAATTGAACTCGGGACCTCAGAGACTGCAGCGCAGCGCTCAACTGAACTCTGATGACTTGGGACTGAAGTTATTCTGGTCCCAAGTCACTTCCTCTTTCACAGCTTTGTCATAAATACTTGCTCGCCCATAACAGGCTCCTCTGACCACAATCCCCAGAACATTCCCACTAATAATACTTTGTGTGTCCTTTTCCCCATTGACACGCCTCCCCATCCAGCCCCCCCTACAGATAGGTACACCTGCTTTGGAAAGACTCCTTTCCTTCTTACTCCTGTTGCCCTCTCACAGAGAGTGAAGTCTTTCCTGTGCTGACTGCTGTACCATGAACGGAGAGTTATAGACAGTAAAGCACATTTGGGGTATTTATGGTGTGAAGGAAAGAGTCCTGAATGGGAAGTAGTTCCTGTTCAAAATCACTCCCCTGGCTTTGGGATTTCCATGATTTCTTATTTTCCAATTAGAGCAGTGTTTTTTGTACTTTGAGTTATAAGTCTTTTTAAAAGGAAAAAGAATTTTCAGGGACCCTCAAATGAGAAACACTTTGTTGGATAAGAGACATAAACTTGGCTTTGTATTCATAATAGTTTGTTGTGCATTTATGAGCATTAATATTTGGTTTTGAAGAAAATACATTGCCAATTCTGGGTCCTTTAAGCTCAGAGACTGGAAGTGGTGTTCCTGTGACAACATATTAGAAATACAGGAGCCATTTTGTTTAATGAAATTTTTATTTACTCTAAAATAGCAGTTAATTCTAAGTGATTTCTCAGGACTTTTTGGAAATTTTGTGAATATGTATACTATTATTTACTCCAGTGAAGGTTGTGTTGTTGAACTTCATAGTGAGTTATTGCCAAGACTGAAGTGATGCTGTTTAGTAAAAATACAATATTTCTGGGTTTGTAGGATAGTCACACTTTTGTGAGCTGTGATAAGGAAGCTAAGCAGACATTCATGAAAAAAAAATATGGTGGCATAGTGCAACATAACTGAGGGAACAGTTTTAGGTGCATCTCCTGAAAAAGTATTAGTTTATGAACAGACTGTTGGAATGTAGTGGTGGTGGTAATAAACTAACATTTGAGGAATTACTACATGCCAGTCACTGTGCTTAAGAACTTGCCATGGAGTTTAAGCTGGCAGGGAGTATTTTATCATACTTATGTTACAGATGAGGGCATCAAGGCTCAGTGAATTAAAGTAGCACACCCGAGGTACGATAAATCCTGTGTTCAAACCGAGGTTGTCTAGTGTTAGTGGAAGGTGTGTTTTTAAAAGATTTGGAAAGAAGGAATGTGTTAGACTGTGTTAGAGGCACTTTCTCTACAACGTACTGATTTTAGTATTGTTTAGAAACCATACCAACTAACTACACTATTTACCTTGTCTGTTTAAAACATTAAGTCATGAAGGGGGAAGTACATTTTTAAAATGTTAACCAGTTCTTCCTGGGAATTTGTAATGCAATCTTTGGTTCTGATTACTGCATTCTTATATAGTCATCCCTCCCTCCTTTTAACACCTAAAGATGTGTAAGTGGAAGAATAAACATCCCCTACATTGAACACATCAGAAGTTTAGGTTCTTTTGGACAACTTTGTTCTTGTTGTTAGGTGCCTTTGAGTCAAGTCCAACTCATAGCGACCCTATGTGCAACAGAATGAAACAACACTGTGCCATGCCCAACACTATTGTTAGTGCTTCTCTGTTATTCATAGGGTTTTCAATGGTGGATTGTTTTGGGAGTGGGTTGCCAGGTCCTTCTCCCAAGCCTACAGCACCTGGTATTCCCAGGCAGTCTCTCATCCAAGGACTAATCAGACCAACCCTGACCCTGCTTAGCTTCTGAGATCAGATAGATTGGATACTAGGGGCAACTTTACAGAAAACTTAACAGTGGCACTGGCTCTTCGCTACTACTGGTAGTGGCTGATTGTTAATAAGTGTTAATGTTTAATTACTTTGGCAGTATCTCTGCTCACACTTTACATGTTGATGTCCTTGTTCCTTTTACTAGTTTGTTCAGTGAGCTGTGATATGGAAATAGATATGTTCCAGAAATACTCAGCCTCTAAATAACTGGACAGCCAAATTGTTGATTTGGCATAGTTTTAGATAATGCAGTGCTTAAGAATGCTACTGCACAAAGGCACAAGCTAAAAGGAGAAGTGATCATTTCCAAATTACTGAAAATTGTCTTGAAGAGTCCCTAACCAAATTCTAGAATGTGAGGGCTTGTAGCTTGAAAGATAATTTGGAACAAGTGAAAGGATACACAACTTGGATCTGTTTTTATAGAGTACTGTAACTTTAAAGATAAATGTATTAGTGCTAGACTAATGGTCGCAGACTGAAGAAGGTTAGGTGTGTTTGAGGTAAATGGTTATGTTTTGAAGGCTGTTATAATAGTCACCGGGGCTGGGATTTAGCTCAGTTGGTAGAGCACTGCGCTGCAGTCTCTGAGGTCCTGAGTTCAATTCCCAGCACCGCAAAAATGGAAGAAGGGCCTGGCAATCCACTCCCCAGGCAATCCCGAAACAGTCAGCCATTGAAAACCCTATGAGGGTCTCTATGAGTCGGATACCGATTCGATGGCACCTAACAACAACAACATAATAGTCACCAGCCTATTCTATAATTTGTACCTTTGTACCAAGGTCAGACAGGATTCTTAATTTGGTAGATCAGTTGATCTCTCCCAGAAGTGTACATGAGTCCTTTCTAGTAGCATGTTTTTAATCTGGTAAGTAATTAGGTACTTGATCAAGTCCTGTATTATGCAAATTATCTTTTCTACCTTATTAGGAAACCAGTTGGCTAATATTTACTTTGCACATATTTATTTTAGGCATTACAGGGCTATAAGAAAGCTTTGGCCATGCTTGTAAAATTTACAATCTTGCATGTCTATTTAGGCTCTTGCATTTTATCTATTGTAAGAGGCAATAATAACACTAAAAAATTTGTGGAGTGGGGCCAGTGCCATCAGAAAGTCAAACACTTTCGGAATATGGATCTCCACTATCATCATTCACTAATGAATGAAGTCACATTTGAAATGAAACCATATTTAACCTTTAAAATTTATCTTGCCTCAATAAGATTACCCCACTTCCCTGTGTGAATATGTAATTATGGAAAATTGCTTCATCAAACAAACACAAAAAAGTATTTAGGCACCTACTTTGTGCTTATGTTGTGAATAAAGTAGTGGAAAGACAGTGAAGGTTCCCTGTTCTACAGAGCTTTCAGGTGAAGCAAGACAGGCAGTTGCAAATAAGCAAGAAAAATATTAGGTAGTGGTATGTAATGGAGAGAATTAAACCAGGCTGATGTGATTGTGATTTAGTGGCTGCTTTAGGTTGGCATAGAAAGCTTCTCCAAGGAGATGAAATTTCTTGCTCTTTTTTAAATTTAAACTTTTTTTTTTTTTTTTTTTTTTTTGCAGTACTGGCAGGTTGAACGTAGGGCCTCATAAATTCCTTGCAAGTGTTGTAGCACTTAACTGCACCCTTAGCCCGTTCTTTTACTTTTTCTTTTGAGTCAGGGTCTTGCTAAGGTGTACAGGCTGCATCTGGCCTTGTACCTGTGATCCTCCTGTGTCAGCCTCCTGGATGGCTGGGACTACAGGTGTGTGGCACCATACCCCGCCAAGAAAATGAAGTTTAAGCTGAAGTATCAGAAGGAACAGTTTGGGGGTGAATTGGAAGAGGTGAGGAGATTCTGGGCAATGCAAGGATATACTTGGCATGTTCAAATTTCTAGGAGGCAGCTTCTTGGTTTTGTTTAAAAAATAAAAACAAATTTTATTGAAATCAGGCGTTTTTCAGTGTTGTCACAAATCTTGTACCTACGTTGTTTTTAAAAACATATCCTATATTTTTTATGTCTTGGAAGTTGTTTTTCTACTTCCTGTATTTCTTCTGTCTTCTGTGACCCGAGAAAGATTATGTCATTGGAACACACCTTCAGCTAATAATTTTTTTTTCAAGCTTTTTTTTTTTTTTTTTTTTGTGGTACTGGGGGTTGAACCTAGAGCCTTGCGCTTGCATGCTTTTCAAGTGCTGGACCACTGAGCTGCAACCCCAGCCCTTTTTTTTTTTTTTTTTTTATACTTTTTGAGACAGGGTCTCACTAAATTATGCATACTGCCTCTGGTCTCTAACTTGCTATCCTCCTGCCTCTGCCTTCCGAGTCACTGGGATTACAGGCATGTGCCACCGCACCTAGCTTGTTTCAAGTTTTTCATTTCATTAGAAGAAAAGTTAACTTTGCCAGGAAGCAAAACATGGTACATACTGGAAATATATTTCTTAATTTGTCTTTGGTTAAGGAAGTGAATGTTTCCACTCCTACTACAGTGTTAGTCATCTGTCTACTGACTGAGTGCCTTGTGACCTTGAGTAATCATTTATAACTTGGAATCAGCAGGATAGTTCTTTGGTTGCAGTTTAAGGAATAGATTGTTTATTAGCTTTCTAGGATATTTATCATTCCTTGCAATACTTTAATGAATTTAATGCCATAAACTCTAATTCAGATTAATTTTTATTTCCTCCTTCAGAAAATTTATTTCATGAAATTTGTACCTTGCATCAAAAAAGTACACCTTAAGAGTCATTTAGCCAGTAAATGGTTGTAGAATATCTATTTTATACCTATTACTGAGAAATAGAAAAAGTCAAAAGACGTTGGCCCTGCTGTCTGACAGCTAATGGGGAGAGGGAACAAGCTCTTCACTGGATTTAATTTCTAGGTGTACCACTCCTGTACGCATGGGTGATCTTAAGTCTTCCTTTAAAAACATTATTTCTTCTTCCTTCTCCTCTTCACTCCTTTAGATGAGAAAATTATTTGCCTTTATGTATTTGTTTTTAATCTACTAGGAGACTATAGTAAATGTTGACATAGAGTGTATTTTATATTGTTGCTACTGATTAAACACATAACCCAAGAATGGACAAACTCCAGTTTTAGAGTGCTTAAGCACTCCAGGCTCCTGCAGTAATAACTGACTTTTTACAGTTAGAGTAAGGTAGGGCATCAGAGGGTCTCAAAGAAAATGCTTGCTTGAATTCCCTGCTTTTCGTATGACCTCTGGGAGCCTGACACATCTGAAAACACCCAGTTTCTGTGCTGATGCACTAATGTGGCTATAGCAGTTGGTTGATCTCCAGTTTTATTGCCACCTGAACTTCTGAGTCTTTCAACTGGTAGGTATAAGTTGGATTAAAGAGAACAACGTTGTTAAACTGGATAAACAGTGATTATTTAAAAAAAAAAAAACAAAAAAACAAAGGGTGAAAATAGAACAGAATTGAGGATCGTGATTTTTGGACTATCGTCAAAGTAATAGCAGTTTAAAATATTTCTTCTGTAAGAATAATGGCCATAATGGCAATATTGACAGTAATATTGGTGGCAAAGTGGCTTATTGTCAAAGGTTTATATCCCAATCCCAGTAGGACTTAAAAAATTCATCTCTTTGATGTTTATAAAAACAGATAATGTGTACCGAAAGATCAGACTTGTGTTAAACAATCAGAAAACATCTGAAGAATGAGTCAAAACCAGGCAGAACCAAGAAAAGTGATATATGGGAGAGGCTGGCAGGGGTGCCTAAAATTTGGGATTTAAGAGGTGCCTATGTTACGTACATGGGTAAGGACAGATCCAGGATTTAGTCTATTTGGAAAAAACAGCAGTCTCAGTTTCAGACATAATTTTAAATACTTATTTTCCTAGTATATATATACACTGGGTTCCAAAAAATGCATCCACCTTTTAAGAGATGTTATCTATATATTACTTTTTGGAGTTGAATTATATGTCGCATGATGTTTGTGCAAAAGATAGCATTATCAAATGATCCCGGCTGCACCATGAGAGAAGCAGGACAGTCAGAAAAGGGTGGAAGCACGGTTGGTTGTCATTTGAAGAGCGCCAGTCCATTCTGAAGTGAGGCTGTTGTGGCAGTACAATGACAGTGGCGGCTGGAGAACGCTGCAGAACCTCCAGCACGTCTCACGATTGTACCCTTTCATGTAAGTTTGCGACTCACGGTACTGTGTGTGATGTGCTGAGGGAAGATCCGGGAAGCTGCGCATTGCCGCAAGTCTTGCTGCTGTGGTGTTGGAACAGCTTATGTGCTCACCACAGAAGTCTTGGAACCCATGTGCACATGAGGCAGGATCGAGCACCACAAGCATATGACATATTCTTAAAACAGCAAAATGGAAAGGTTTTAGCCCAATATTTGTATATTGTCTTTTTGGCACCCTGTGTATATTTTAGGAAAACACTAAAATGTACTAAAAATAACTAACATCACTTATAATTCCACAGCCCAGAGACAGCCAGGATTAACATTTTCGTTTTTGGAATGTTTTTGTCATATACATGTTTCTCCTTTAACATACCACAAACACGTTAAGTCATACGTTAACATATTTCAGGCTATAATACAAGCATACTCTGACTAGGACTTTCTCTTTTGTTTTTGCTGTTATAATTTTGTTGTAACATTTCTCCTCCCAACTATTTTTCCTCCCAAATTCCTACCACTTCTACTCTGCCAGTTGATTATGTGAGGCAAAAGTCATTCCAAAGGAGTTTACTTAGGCAAGCAAGGACTTTTGAGGCACTGTGATTTCAGGTGCGCAAGAGCCAGGTGGTCTCTGGTCTTTATAGTGTCCTGGTTCTTGCCATTTCTAGACATGATCATCCGTGTCTCCTTTATACCACTGCAAGAAAGTTACTTCTCTTTTTCTTTGTTTCATCTTCACCCAGATGTTCTGTGGGTTGCTTCTACCTTCCCGTGTCTGAATTTCCTTGTAGACACACTTTTGACAGCAAAACTATTTTATCTTCCAATTTGTAACACACCTGTTTCAGCTTTAATATTGCCACATTCCAATGGCAGGTTTCACTATACTTGATGAAAATGAAATTTAGTAGCTCATCTGTATTTTTTGTAGAGGATCTGAATTACCTGTTTCCCTCTCCCCAAGGGGGGGAAAGTTTATAAACATTAAAAAAGCAATCTTATGTACGAATGAAATGTTTTTCTTTAAGAGATTTCAAACCTGGTGTGCCAGTGCATGCCTGTAATCCCAGCACTTGAGAGGCTGGGGCAGGAGGATCCGTGTGAGTTCAAGACCAGCCTGAGCTGCATACTGAGACACTCTCAAGAAACCACATTGGTCACTTGTGTATATGTAGAGGAAGGACAAAATAAGGTTTCATACTTTTGGAACTCAGCTTTTTGAGGAACAGCTCATGGGAAAGCACTGGCTCTCCTGAAGTTTCAGAATTCTGTGGCTTAAAGCATGGGCATGTTAAAAGGGAGAGAAGAGGGCTCCTTAAAAAATGAATCCTTCTGTGGTGTCGGAGCTCAGCCTTTCCTCTAAAGTTCCTTTTACTTCTTTGTACAAAGGATGAATATTTTTAGTATGCTGTCCTGGCACAAGTCCTGCTGGTGGCTCATTCTCTCAGTGGTGACTAAAGCAGTTCAGCGGCTTCCAAATTCTACATTTCATCCCCTCTCCTGTTGCACGTCCCTCCTCCCTGCCCCCTTCTTTGCAGCTGCTTTGTTGGCAAAGCTCAGATGCTTTGATAGATTCCAGTTCCCTCATGGGCCTTCAGAAGGGGGATTTAACCAGGCTCACCTTTTATTTAGCTTTTCTAATAATAGTTACATGGGAGAAGGACGTGGCAATCCACTCCTGAGGCAATCCTGAAACAATCAGCCAGTGAAATCCCTATGAGGGTCGCTATGAGTCGGAGCCCACTCGACGGCACCTAACAAACAACAATAATAGTTACAAATCCTGCACTAAAAATCTGAGTGATTACCAAGTCCCTTCTACTAGTAGGAATTACTTACAACTGCCCCTCCCTGACCATATGAACTACTGTTTCCTCTGTGCTTTTGGAGGTTTTTCATACTCAATTTTGGTTGTTATTAAGAAAGTTGCTTAACTGCTGTTTTTAGGTCTTCAATATTGTTAGGACATGTGCTCTGTATTTTCAAAGTAAGGGGTGTCATTTCATAAATATTACACAACTGAAGAAATAAGCAGCATACACAGACTTCATTAAAAGAATTTTGCAGCTGTCTTCATTTTAGGAAACACAGCCTCTATTTACAAGTAATCTGATTTATGTATCTCATATCAGCAATCAGTACAGTTTCTGCTTTGGTGTGTGGAACGGTTCCATTGCTTCCTACTGTATATTGCCAAAATAGAGCTCTGTTACGTCCTCATCTTTGCTGTGTGAATTCAGTGTTGAATGGTTTGAGCCTAGGAAAAGATGCTGCTCTAGGGACTATTAAACAAAAATAGGCAGCTTTACAAATGGCACCTCCTGCTAGCCTTCCATTGCATTTGTTGTAAGTCTGATTGTGTCTGTTGGTCTGTTTTCCTGCCTTGAAGTCTCAGTTTCAGATGAGTGTCTCAGTCTGGATCGTGTGGGCAGCAAGGAAACATTTCACTTGGCCTATTCCTGGGCAGCACTGTTTGGGTCTCATAAAAATCTCTTTAGGTTGAAACTCATCATTTTATATCTGAAATACAAGTAGTTCTTCAGTGCCTTGTGCTTCAGATTAATTGTTGAAGACATATATCCTTCAGTTTTATCTTTTTCCCATTCAGATTTATGTAGGCTAAAACTTTATTTTTAGCCCATACATGGGAGTGAGAGCCTATAGTCCCAGCTACTCAGGAGGCTGAGATAGGAGGATCACTTAAGCCCAGAAGTTTTTTTTTTTTTTTTTTTTTTTTTTGTGGTATTGGGGGTTGATCCCAGGGCCTCACGCCTGCATGCTTTGCAGGTGCTGGGACCACTGAGCTGCACCCCCAGCCCTTTTATTTTTTTTCCTTACTTCCTGAGACAGGGTCTCGCTAAGTTACATAGACTTCCTCTGGTCTCGAACTTGCGATCCTCCTGGCTCCACCTCCCAAGCCGCTGGGATTACAGATGTGCGCCACCACTCCCAGCTAAGCTCAGAAGTTTGAGGCCAGCCTGGGCAACATAGCCAGACACACATCTCAAAAAACAAAATAAAGTTCACTTACTAGAAGCTCAAAAACAGAATTCATTTGAACTCAAGCTTTTAAAGAAATAATGCCTTTCAAGTAAGAAAAGCTAAGAATTTAAAGGGTAGAGAGGTGATTACTGAAAATAGACTGGGCACAATTTAATTCATATTTAGTAGGATTTCTTTTAATTCAGCTTGAGGACTGATTTAGCAAAATGTGTTGTGTGTGAGTATGTAATATATGTAGTCTAGAAAAAGTAATATTTTAGTAAAAGGACGTTTATTACAGTTTCCACATACTAATAAATGCACCCAGCTGTTAAACTGTTTCTTCTCCTTTCCCTTCCTGTGTTCACCATCATCACATGTCCCAAAAGCAAAGTAGTAAGTGAACTCAGGGCTTTTCAGCAGGCATTGTTGCTGTAAGTACAACATTTATTTTTTATGATAGAGTACTACATACAGACGAATGTATTCCAGGTGTGATGGCCATCAGAGTTCAGTAAGCTGAGCTAGTTGCTAAGTCATGTTTGAATAGTGAACTCAAAACTATAAACATTGGGCTGAAGAGAAAGCCTAAATAAACCAAAAGTTATGATAGAGATTGGGAGGCTCATTTCTAAGGTGGAGATGAGGTGTTTTCAGTACATTTTGACAGGTATCTGCTGTGTGCTAAGTGCTGTTCCAGGTGACTAAGGACACAATTTGTGCCCAGAAGGCATGGTGAGACATAGGGAACTGTAATGACAACAGGTGTACTAGACGCTCTGTTAAGAGGATGTACAGGGCAGTATGTGGGTGGACGAAGGGCACCGAATCCAAACTGAAGGGGTAAAGAGTGGCTTCCACAGGGAAGAGGCCCCATTTAAGCTGCATCCTGGTGAGTGAGAACATTCCAGAGAGAACAGCAGAGGTGAAGAGGTGAGAGAATGTGTGGTACATTTGGGTCTAAGTTTTATGTTGTTGAAGGTATATGAGGGATAATGAAGGCTGAGGCTGAAAAGTAGGAACAAACAGCGTGGGTCATCAAGTTTGTTTGCCTCATCCTTACTTTAAGCAAGCTTGTGCAGTGATCAGTTTTGTTTTGTTTTGTTTTGTTTTGTTTTTTGAGGTAGAGTTTTGTTGTGTAGCCTATGCTGTTGTGGAACTCACTGTGTAGACCAGACTGGCCTTGAACTATTATTTGCTTGCTATAACAGGCGTGTGCCACCATATCTGGCTGGGTTTTAAAAAAAAGTTTTCCCCTCCTTTTTTTGCAGTACTGGCACTCTGAACCCAGGGCCTCACATACACTTTGTGCTTTACAACTGAGCTGCATCCCCAGCACCTTTCTTATTTTTATCTTGAGTCAGGGTCTTGCTGAGTTAGGCAGGCTGTCTCTCGCCTTGAACTTGCAATCCTCCTGCCTCTGTCTCCCAAGTCTCTGGGATTACATGTGTGCACCCTAGTAATATAAAGAACATTTGAGGGGCCGGGAGAGTCAAAGAGGATTTCAGGTAAATATTGGTAGGGCCCAAAGTAAGACAAGCACAGCCATGGGACTGAAGTTGTGGTATTCAAGCAGTGTTTTGGGAGTAACCTTAATGGAGCTTGGTGATCGGGATACAGAGTTGGGCCAAGGAAAGAGTATGGGGCAGCTCTTCCAGGTGTTTGACTGGAAAAGTCAAGGTTTCATGCCTCTTGCTGTGCTAGGAATGCAAGGGAAAATTAGATGAGGCAAGCAAGGAAGTAGAGACGTTTTGACACAGATTGAAAGTGAGTTGACATGGACTTCCAGGTGGAAGTGTGTAGGTGTGTAGGTGTGATGTGATAACTTAGGTCGGAGCTGGAGAATGAGTGAAGAAAACACTGAAGGTGGGAGCCTGGAGCGCGCCTGCAGTGAAGTCCAGTAAAGAAGAGTCCTTGACAAGAATGAGAAACTGAGGAGCCAGGGAAGTAGGAGGAAAACCAGCAGTGAGGCCTCTTGGAAGCCAGAGGAGAGTTAATTTTTAAAAATTGCCTCCATTATCCTTGTTTTAAAAGTAAAAGGCCATTATTATATATACTTAAAAATGAGGTTACTTCCCAATGTTATGTACATGGAATCTTTTGCCTAGATCTGACAGTGATTCTAATGGCCTAGGATGAGAAAATACACTGATAATGCCCCATCTTGCTGAGTCCCACAAACTTAAGAAATGAACTGAGCTTTCAGGTTCCGAGGAGGGAATGGTAATCTCTGATTTAACTGTGGAGGCTTTTTGCTAGTTGAAAGATGACTTATATGTTAAAATTTTAAAGGATGGTGAAACAATTATATTCCTGTGAAAGTTCTACAAACGCTAACTCATTAGACCAAATGTTTGCACACAGCCCAACATTATTTATTCGAGTATAAGCAAGTAGCATTGGGCTCAGAATTGGTATCCATGATAGCAAAGAGTATAAAGCTGCACCTGGGGAAGGAGGCCTGCAATAGCAGCTGAAATAAGACTTTATGCACTTTCCCTTAGGTGTTCCAACACCTTTACAGTAAGTGTGGTCCAAGAACAGGCAGCATCAGCTTCACCTGGGGACTTAATAGAAGTGCAGAAATCTTACTGGGTGTGGTGATGCATGCCTGCAAGTCCAGCGCTTGGGAAGCTGAGGCAGGAATATTGCAAATTCCAGGCCAGCTTGGGGCTGGAGAGCCTGTCTCAAATAACAATAAAAAGAAGACAAAATATAAAAAGGAAGTGTACAATCTCAATCCTGCTGAATCAGAATCCCCGTTTAATAAGGTCCTCACGTGATTCCTATTCACGTTAAAGTTTGAGGAGTGCCGATTGAAAGAACAAGTAGCTCAAAGGATTTGTGGTGGTTGTTAGTGACTGAGCCCTCTGGCTTTACCATTTCAGTGTCTAGAACACCACGATTATTAAAGTGGGTGTTCTTTTCCCAAGTGCGTGGGCAGATACTCGAAATGCAGATTGTAGAGGAAGATTGTGTGCACTCAGTTTGTAGGTATTCATTTGTACCTCATTTCTTATTTGTAGAATGCAGCCGTCATGAGCAAAGGGTACTTCCATTAAGACACGGGTCTCTCCTGGACATGGAGTTGAGCTGCACATAGCGTTTAGAGTGGCTGTGTGTGTAGGGGAATGTCTTGTCAGTTTTGTTTTTTCAGTTCATGGCTTACTGGTCCTAGCAGAACCATTAATTTTGAAAAGAAAAGCAGGGAAGTTTAGAAAACTTTCCAACTGTATCTGGGAAAGAAATGTTTTTTGTAATTGATCATGGATTTTTCAACTTTCCTGAGAGTAAGTCTACAAATAGTTTTAAGAGGGATGGGAACTCTGGTAAACAATAGCAGGGAAGTTTTATTGGCAGGGTTTGCAAACCAGTGCTCTGACTTGTTTTCTACAGGGAGCAGCTGGCATTCTGTGCTACGTGGGAGCTTATGTCTTCATCACTTACGACGACTATGACCACTTCTTTGAAGATGTGTACACTCTGATCCCTGCTGTGGTGATCATAGCTGTCGGAGCCCTGCTTTTCATTATTGGCCTAATCGGCTGCTGCGCCACAATCCGGGAAAGTCGCTGCGGACTTGCCACAGTGAGTTAACACTTCAGTGACTGTGTCATCTGAACCGTGTGGGAATATTTCATCTGGTAGTCTTTTCTTGAATTCAGCGTGAAACTCCATAGATGCCTCAGCTCTTACAACTGGGACAGAGTTAGCATTTGTCTTAAACTTGTAGCAGTTGTCTGTCATAATTTCTTTTTATCAAGAAAGTATTTGGAGCTGTTTTTTCATTGTACTTACTTTCCTTACAGTTTGTCATCATCCTGCTTTTGGTTTTTGTCACAGAAGTTGTTGTAGTGGTGTTGGGATACGTTTACAGAGCAAAGGTATGTTGTCTGCTGTGATTCACCCAATGCTTTAAAAGGGGGCTTAAGCTTTTCAAGTAAAGGAAAAGTTGTTCATTTTATCACAGTCAACATTTTCTTTTGCCTTATTTCAGTTAAGCTGCTGCTTTAATTATCTAAAGTTAATTATTTACATATCAAGTCATTGTTGTTAGATGCTGTTGAGTCAGTGTCCGACTTACAGTGATCCTATGTACAACAGATGAAACACTATTGTGCTTCTCTGCTATTCATAAGGTTTTCAATTGCTGACTGGTTCTTGGGAGTGGGTTGCCAGGTCCTTCTCCCAAGCCTACAGCACCTGGTGTTCCCAGGTGGTCTCCTATCTAAGTACTAACCAGGCCCGACCCTGCTTAGCTTGTGAGATCTGACGGGATCGGATACCACAGTGGTATAGCTGCAAGCAGTCTCAGTGTAGCAAAGTGTAAATTCTATTGTTTTTGACCACAGGTATTTAAATTTCTTTAAATTATCTCACAACTAACATCAGCTAAGAAGTTTGTTTAAATTTCTTCAGCCTATAGAGTCCTTATATTGGGGACAGGATGGAATATATAAATTTTCTGTTATCTGAAGATTTTATTTTCCATTGCCTCTTTAAAAAATGCCTTTCTCTCAGACATAGGAAAATGTTTTAAATTGGGGTTCTTTTTTTTTTTTTTTTCTCTCCCTTTATTAGTAAATGATGATGGAATACAGAGTAATACGGTGTTGGCTTTTTCCGCTTTACATCACTTCTGGCAACACTTCCATCAACCCATAAGGTTTATGGAGCCTTATAGCTAATATGTAGTAAAACTCAAATGGGTTATATTGCCTTATTTTTCTAATGTACTCATGAAGTTGCACTGTTTACATTGAGATTATCCTCTCCCTCTTTATCCCTCTACATTGACTCTCCTGCCCATCCCACCTTCTGCAATCTTCCCTTCCCTCTGCTAGTTCCCTCCCTCCTTTCTACTCTTTATATTGTCCTTTCTTTGCTAAGTTTAATTGTGGATTTTTTTATATATTTATGTATAGGATTTTCTTTTAAGAATTGGGATCCTTCTTTTTCCTTCACTCCTGAGAACAAAGGCTCCTGCAAACTAGGACCACTAAGGCAGCTATTGTCAGTACCTCCTCCTTGTCCCTCTTTCTTCCTTCTTAGTCATTCCTTGTCCCCTCTTCCCCCCTTTTTTTTTGCTTGCTTTTGCTTTCCACGTACACTACCTTTTAAGTCTAAACAGGCTACTTTAATTAATTTTGGTATAATTTTAGAGCCATGATAAAAGTATAATAGAATCAGTTTTAAGTCAAAAGCATGATATGCCAAGTTGATATTCAAACCATTCATACAGAAAGAAGGTACTATGTAACTATGTCAAAAGAAAATTGCAATGGATTATATCCCTAGCTATGATCTGGTTATCAGTTTTATAGCCTCAATCCTATCACTGTTACAAATATCAAATAAGTCTAATCAATTTAGAGAACAGTAAGGAGAATGTGGTACAAGCAAACTTTATTAAAGGACACATGCCACTTTTGTAATTTCCAGTAATAAGTTATGAAGTTTGTGTCCTGCCTTCTGAAGACTGACTTGTTAGGTGCCTTCGCCTGACACTGTGCCATACCTGGCACTATGTCAGTGCTTCTCTGCTATTCATAGGGTTTTCAGTGGCTGATTGCTTCGAGAGTGGATTGCCACCTTCTCTCATTTTTGCAGTGCTGGGGATTGAACCTAGGGCCTCAGAGTGGAGAACAGCACTCCATCAACTGAGCTAAACCCCAGAAAGGACTGACTTAGGATGTGACAATCCAGTCCCCAGTCAGCCATTGAAAACCCTATGAGTAGCAGAGAAGCACTGACACAGTGCTGGGCATGACAAAGTCTTGGGGGCGTGTTTCATTCTGTTGTATATAGGGTTGCAATGAGTTGGACCCGACTGCATGGCACCTAACAACAACAGGCTGATTACTTTTGCATACTTGGCCAAGTCATTGGATAAGTAAAATAGAAATAATGTTGGTATTTGTCCTAAAAATATCTTACAGAAGCTTCAAAGCTGTTTTATTTTTACTCCTTTAGGAAAGAAAAGTGAGTAGGTCTTCTGAGAACATACTGCAAACTTACTTGAAAAAGGAAGGCATCCACTGATAACTTAGGGCATCTGTCCCAGTGCTTAGTTGCTTTCTTCCTCTTGAACAGATTGGTAGCCTGCCATCTTGCACACAGTCTTCTCTTTGAATGCTTGTATGTCATATAATATATCTGAATTTTTTCCTGTCAGTTTGGGTCTATAGAGAAATAGAAAGGGAGAAAACTCTTTTTCTTATAAGAAATCGAGAGAGCTCTGGCAACTTAGAAACATGCCATTTAGGTATTTCAGGTGGAACCTTGACTGATGTTACTTGTAACAATATTTTTGAGGGACTGATTTCTTTGTCTTGATTCAGGTGGAAAATGAGGTGGACCGCAGCATTCAAAAAGTGTATAAGACCTACAATGGGACCAACCCCGATGCTGCTAGCCGGGCTATTGATTACGTACAGAGACAGGTGAGCTTTTTTTGAGCGTCGACATTAAACTGGCTGTGCAGTTTCTGTATAAATTGGCCATGTACCTTTACAGCCATGATGAATCTCCTGACGTGTCCAATCTTTTCCCACAACTTCCATCCTTGAAAAGTGTATTTCACCAGAACCTATGCAGGGCCAGTAAGAAGCATCTTAAACTCTTTTTTAAAAAATAATCTAACTCCCCTTTAGCCCTCACCAAAATAATTGAACTAGAAAGGTGATCATGGAAGAGGAATGTGTCACAGGAAAAGTGGGAAGTCTACACGTACCTTTAGAAAACAAGTTCAGAAAATACAACAAACTAATTGTAAAAAGGAAAAAATTACAAAGGTAAATTTTTTTTAACACAATAGATTGGAGGCACGTGGGTTGAGACAAGGTCTTACTGGGTAGCTCAGACTGGCCTTGAACTTGTGATCCTCCTGCCTTAGCCTCCTGAGTGCTGGGATTACAGGTGTGCACAACCATGCTTGGCTTCAGTAATAGACTTTTTTACTCATAACACTGCCTCAAATTATCAGCTTTATCAATCCTATTTTGTCTATTACATATACATATTTTTTGCTTTATTATCCTAAAGCAAATCCCAGACATTTCAGACAAAACATTATACGTATTTTGCAATTGAAAATAATCTTTAACTCAGAATCAGATATTTAACATGTAAGATATGAAGTTTTTCCTTAGCAAGAAACTCTGTCTTATAGGCAATGTGCTTTTCATATACAGGTTCTAGAGCCACTAGCCATGGATAACTATTTAAATTAAAAATTGAGTTTTTCAGTCACATTAACCACATTTTGAATGCGTTTTAGCTTCATGTCATGAGTAGCTGCCATGTTGGAGCATGCAGACGTAGCATTTCCCTCTTTAGAGAAAGTTCTATTGGACATCACTGGTAAAATATCTTTTCTCTTCTCCTTCAGTTGCACTGTTGTGGAATTCATAACTACTCAGATTGGGAAAATACAGATTGGTTCAAAGAAACCAAAAACCAGAGTGTCCCTCTGAGCTGCTGCAGAGAGTCTGCCAGCAGCTGTAACGGCAGCCTTGCTAACCCCTCTGACCTCTATGCCGAGGTAAGTCTCTTGGCCAAGACTGAGGTCTAGTCACATAACCTGTTTCTTGCTCTTACTGCTACCTGGAACTTTTTTTTTTTTTTTTTCCTGGTACTGGGGGTTGAACCCAGGACCTTGCGCTTGCATGCTTTACAAGTGCTGGACCACTGAGCTGCACCCCAGCCCTTTTTACTTTTTTGAGACAGTGTCTCGCTAAGTTACCCAGACTGCCTGTGGTCTCGAACTTGTGATCCTCCTGCCTCTGCCTCCCAAGCTGTTGGGATTACAGATGTGCGCCACTGCACCCAGCGCTCAACCTGGTCTTTACCCCTTTTTGCTTGTCTTTCATGGCACTTTTACTGTAAATCACTTCTGAATGCTTTGTCTTTTTCTTTGTTTACATGTCTTTTAAGTTCTAATCGTGTAATCTTTTTTCCCTCTTTTAGTTTCTTTCATTTCCATTTTTGTAGCAAGTAATCTGTGACTCTGCAGCTCTCACTTTTAAGAAACACTTCTAATGAGGATGACTGTGTGTGTTACAGGGGTGTGAGGCTCTAGTTGTAAAGAAGCTACAAGAAATCATGATGCATGTTATCTGGGCGGCGTTGGCCTTTGCAGCTATTCAGGTGAGCACAGTTAGCCAAAGAGTCCTTATCAGAGTTAGTTGGTTCTCTGATGACAGCCTTGTGTGGTTTTAATCACTAAGTAGAGTGAATCTTTGCATCTGTAGGTAATCTAGAAGTGATTGAGGTACCAGCCACCAGTTTCCAACATTATTGTTGTTGTTAGGTGCCGTCGAGTCGGTATCCAACTCATAGCGACCCTCATAGGGTTTTCAATGGCTGTTTCGGGATTGCCTTGGGAGTGGATTGCCAGGTCCTTCTCCCATTTTTTGTGGTGCTGGGAATTAAACTCGGGACCTCAGAGACTGCAGCGCAGTGCTCTACCCACTGAGCTAAATCCCAGCCCAACATATACCTGTCTGTATGTAGACCCAGTGTGTTCTAAAGAAACCAGAGATTTGGAAGGGAGGGAGGGAGTGTGAGGGAACTCTTTCTTATTTTCCTGCCTTGATCAGTGAGTCAACTGTTTAAAATACAAACTGTTGTCTTAGTGTATTCTCAGGGTATTTTAGTGGAGCTTCACAAAATTTCTTAAAAAAAAAGCAAACTGCTTTATTTCAGTTTGGAAGTTGTTGTTGTTAGGTGCCGTCGAGTCGGTATCCGACCATAGCAACCCTTATAGGGTTTTCAATGGCTGAGTGCTTCGGGATTGCCTTGGGAGTGGATTGCCAGGCCCTTCTCCCATTTTTGCGGTGCTGGGAATTGAACTCGGGGCCTCAGAGACTGCAGAGCAGCACTCTACCCACTGAGCTAAATCCCTTAGCACACATTAAAACTTACCTGATAAACTCTTCCTCTCCTCCTCTGAAAGCAGCTACTTTTTCTGAAGGTTTAAATTACATATGGCAATTTCCAGCCTTTCTAGTGGTTATAGCTCCACTTTCTACAGCTTTCTGAAGAAGTTGTTTACTTTTTTTGAAGTTACTTTGGTAGAAAGCTGTATTTCAGTCTTTTCATGTATTTTGTGTCTTCTACTTCGTTTTTCTGTCCTTGAGGTTTTTTTAAAATTTTATTTTTGCAGTGCTAGAGATTGAACCCAGTACCATCATACATGTGAGGCAAGCATTGTATCACTGAGCTACACCCTCTAGCCCCTTATTTATTAATTTATTTTGAGGTAGGTTCTTGCTGTGTTGCCCAGGCTAGCCCCAAACTCCTGGTTTCAAGCAGTCCTGCCTCAGCCTCCCATGTGGTTGAGATAACAGTTACATACCACTCAGTCAACTCCTTGAGGTTTTTATATGTATATACCTAAATCAAGAACTTGTATTACAACACTAGGCTCTTATTCTAAAAGGAATAATTGTATTGCTTTATTGAAAAGACTTCCCAGAGCTCGTATAGTGGCTTATGCCTGTAATCCCAGCAACTCGGAAGCCAGAAGCAGCAGGATCACAAGTTCGAGACCAGAGGCAGCCTGCATAACTTAGCGAGACTCAGTCTCAAAAAGTTACAAAAGAAAAGAAAAGAAAAGCCCCGGGGGCGGGGGGGGTACCTTGGGGTATAGCTCAGTGGTACAGCAAGGCCGTGGGTTCAGCCCCTTCGTACTGGGTCGAGGGGTGAAAGTGAAATAAAAGACTTCCCAGTAAAAACTGAGGTTCCAGCCTCTTCTGTATTTGTGGACTTAATTTTTTTTCCCCCAGTACTGGGGGAACCCAGGGCCCTTGCACATGCTAGGCAAATGCTGTATACTGAGCTGCACCCCCATCCCTGTTTTTATTTTTTTATTTTGAGGTACAATCTCACTAAGTTGTACAGGCTGCTTTTGGCCTTGAACTCAAAGTCCTCCTGCCTCAGCCTTCCGAGTCACAGGGATCAGAGGTGTGTTCCATAGAGCCCAGATGACTAAATTAACAGTCATCAAGAAGTCCTTGATATCAGGGCGGTGCTGTGCCATTGGCATCTGAGGAACCTGTTTTGCCAACTCCTACCAGTGAAAACGGTATTTTTATTCTCCTAATGATAGTTTGTGCAAGTAGCTGGTAATTGCTTAATTGCCTCTCACTGTATCTGCCCCCTGGTGCCCCTCCCCCGGAACCTTACCCACCCTTCTCTCTTACCACAGGACAGCTGCTTCCCTCTCAGCACTGATCTCCCTATCCCTCTTTTCTCAGTTATGTGCAATATATCTTATGGACCCTGTTGCAGGGCAGGGTTGGGGGGGTGTAAATGGACCCCTACAACCGAGAATAATGAACTGTTTGAAAGTCCTTTATCAGATCTAGTTCTTAATGTTCTCTGAGTTTTTGAAATAGGCTTCAGGCCTAGCGAAGGTATTTTAAGAAAGTATAGGTATCTTTTAATTATTAGATTAAAACCAATGTAATTGCTAGTTTAAATGTAAATTGCTTGGATTGCTTGCTCTTTGTATGTGTGAATAGGAGGTGGTGTACTTAATGGAAAGTGCCATTAAAATGGCAAAAGTGTGATTATTTGCTGATATTTAAATAGCCCTGAGATGATTCATTAAAAAGCCTAACTCTGTATTTGCTATGGTCTCTGACCTTCTGAGCATTTACTTTGTGGCTCAGCATTAGCAGTAATCTGGTGATCAGCAGGAATGTATTTCATATTTTGATTGTCTGTGCAAACACATTCATTTAGCTGAAAATAATGAAATAGAGAGGTCTCTTTTCCCAAGTGGAATCCAGGTCTGTGCCTTCCTAATGATTTTACGTTTGATAATAAAGCCGCACATACTAGCACACAGTAGAAAGGCTTTGGAACTGTGTGGCGCTTATGCTCATGAAATATGCAAGATGTATGTAGAAGACTGAAAAGCCTCAATTTAGCTATGTCTCTCATCTTGTTAAGCTTATTAGCCAGCCAGATATTTCTTCATTATTTTTCACTGGGGGCTAATAAATATTTTAACTAGTCTCTTAAGTATGCTGGCCATACATGTTTTATACTTAAATTACCCTGACTTAAGTCATAGCTCCCCCATGTGTCTGTCAGCTTTTTGTGCTGTGGGAGCTTGCATGTTAATTGTGATGATGAAACCAATGCCACTGGTATTTTAGATACCAGCAGGGTCACCCTTAGTGGACAGGTTTCAGCTGAGCTTCCAGACTAAGACGGGCTAGGGAGAAGGATATAGCAGCCCACTCTGGAAACAGCTATTGAAAACCCTATGAATAGCAGAGAAGCACTGTCAAATAGAGTGCCAAAAAATGAACCCCAGGCTGGAAGAGACTCAAAACATGAAGTAATTGTTGTTATGTGCCTTTGAGTAGGATTTCAGAGTTTTCAATGGCTGATTGTTTTGGGATTGCTTTGGGAGTGGATTTCCATGGCTGCCTCCTGTCTTGCAGTGGTGGGGATAGAAGCTGGGTCCTCAGAGAGTGCAGAGCAGCACTCTACCAACTGAATTAAACCCCACCTCCTCAAAGTAGAGTCAATTTTTTTTTTTTTTTTTTTTTTTTTTGCTATACTGGGGGTTGAACCCAGGGCCTCATGCCTGCATGCTCTGGAAGTGCTAGACCACTGAGCTGCACCTCAGCCCATTTTTTTTACTTTTTGAGACAGGGTCTAAGTTACGCAGACTGCCTCTGGTCTCGAACTTGCTATCCTCCCGCCTCCACCTCCGGAGCCACTGGGATTACAGGCGTGCTGGGATTATAGGTGTGGGCCACCGCGCCCAGCAGTAGAGTCAATCTTAATGATAAGAATGGAGTAGTGCCCCGGGACCTCCTTTTGCTAATGTGGCATGACTTAAAATGAGAAGAAACATAGTGGTTGCAACTTTGGGCTCAAACGTAAAAAGAACACGTGCATGGCACGGTGTTGGGTAGTATTTTGTTCTGTTGTACATAGGGTTGCTATGAATCAGATCCCACTCAGTGGCACCTATAACAAGTAATAGCTGGTAGTTGACTTTTTAGTTTAACAAGGCCAAGTTAGGGAGTCAGAGCTTTCACAGACTTGAAACCTAGGAGTTTTGAAAATGAAGAAAACCAATTTTAAGAGAGAAAGATTCATTTGAAATAATTTTCCCAAATAAGTTTCCTTTTTTTTTTTAGACTGCCTATGAATATTCTGAGGGCTGGGATTTAGCTCAGTTGGTAGAGCGCTGCGCTGCAGTCTCTGAGGTCCCGAGTTCAATTCCCAGCACCGCAAAAATGGGAGAAGGACCTGGCAATCCACTCCCAAGGCAATCCCGAAACAGTCTGCCATTGAAAACCCTATGAGGGTCGCTATGAGTCGGATACCGACTCGACAGCAACTAACAACAACAACAACTAACAATGAATATTCTAGACTTTTGGTATTCAAAATCTAATGTAGATTGGTGCCCTGGGTGTTGAAATACCAGAACAAAGGCAGAAATAACTCAAATATCTGTGAGGTTTTATTCTTGTATATCAATTCTCATACAAAAATTCAGAGCTAGAAAGAATGCTTGGAGGTTCTTCAGCTTTTGCCTCCTTTGATTTGCCATAAAAATGAGGAGGAGCAAGGATAATGTGAGCTACGGCCATCACAAAGATAGTGGCAAACCTAAAGCCTGAATCCTGCTTCCACTTGTACTGTTTCTGATTACAAACATAAGAATTAAGATTCTTAGAAGACCAGATTCCTAAATTTTGTTGTGAACCTTGACAATTGACACTTCAGCTGGATAAAACACAGAGATGAAGTGGCAGAGTTGAGTGGTTGTAGCAGAGACTGGCCTTGTCTCTTTGTTGGCAGAGCCAAAAGTATTTCCTACATGGCCCTTTAAGAAAATCTTTGCTGACCCTTACTCTAGTCTAAATTAAATAATTTAGGTTTGGGTAGGATCAAAATGATCAAGAAAGAAAAATCTGAAAAATACTAGTTAATTATTGTAATAGGATTTTAACTATAAGAGGATGAAGTTTTTAAAATTTTGCTACTAACTTATTAATCAGCAAGATGTTTCACTTCTTTGCAAATAGCCTCTTAAATTAACAAATGCCAGTTGTGAATTTTGTAAGTCTAATTTAAAGAGAAATCTAGATTTGGATTTGTTAAGCTCTTAAACATCTGTTGTGAGCAAGGCTGTCTGCAGAGGAAACGGGAGTGAGTGTTCACATTGGAGTCTCACAGAGTTGGCATGTCTTCAGGATGGTGTAATCAAAAGCAGACTTTCACAGAGGACTGTTTCCCAAGGCCATGTTGGTTTTTTTCTGGTCTCTCTGTCAAATGTGAAAGGAGATTATGGCTGCTTTTGCTTTCTTCCTCGTCAGTGATTACCAACTCCATAAAATGAGTTATAATATATAAGTATCACTTCATGTCAGGACTCCACCATGGGAGTGAAGATTAAGTAGTTTAATTTTGACATTCTTTAAAAATCATTCCAAATAATTTTTCCTTAAAACTTCAACCAAGGGCTAATGTGTAATTCAGTGATGAAATACTTACCTAGCATGCTCAAAGCCCTAAGTTCGATCTCCAGCACTGCAGCAAAACAAAACTTCAGCCAAAGCATGAAAAGCTAATTCTTGACTGGCTCAGATTCTTTGTGTGATTTGAGGGAAAACTATGGTTTTTTATTTTAAAAAATTTATTTCCAATTGACCCATAATTGTGCATATTTATGGGGTGGTTGTTGTCAAGTGCTGTGGAGTCAGGTCCCACTCATGGCAACCCTATGTACAACAGAATGAAGTACTCCCCGGCCCTGTGTCAGTGCTTCTCTGCTATTCATAGTTTTCCATGGCAGATTGTTGGGAGTGGGTGCCAAGTCCTTCTCCCATATTTATGGGGTGGTGGTGGTGGTGGTGGTTGTTGTTGTTAGGTGCTGTCTCGTTGGTATCCGACTCATAGTGACCCTCTGTACAACAGGGGAAACACTATTGTCAGTGCTTCTTTGCTGTTCATAGGGTTTTCAATGGCAGATTGATTTTTGGGAGGGGGCTGCCAGGTCCTTCTGCCAAGCCTACAGCTTCTGGTGTTCCCAGGCGGTCTCCCATCCAGGTACTAACCAGGCCCGACCCTGCTTAGCTTCAGAGATCTGAGGGGATCGGATGCCACAGGGCTACAGCTGCAGGCATTTATGGGGTACAGTTTGATAATTCAGTACATGTATACTTTATATAATGATCAAATCAGAATGATTAGCATTTCCCTGTCCTTAAACATTTTATCATCTCTTTGTGTTTGGAGCCTGCGCACTCCTCTCCTCTAGTTCTTAATGAAATGTAAGTTTTTGTAATTATAGTTACCTTCCTGTGCTTTAGAACTCTAGAACTTATTCCTCATTCTAACTATATTTGGTATCCATTATCCAACACCCACCCATTTCCCCCTGCCTTTCCTAGCCCCTAGTAATCATTATTCTAATTTCTTTCTTCGTGAGATCAGCATTTGTAGCTTGTATATACAAATGTGAACATGTATTTTTCTGTCCAGCTTTCATTTAATGTCCTTCAGTTCCATTCATTTTGCTGAAAATGACAGGATTTCACTCTCTTTATTGATGAATGGTATTCTGTTGTGTATATATACCACATTTGAGGAATACCAATCTTAATTAAATTTCTTGTAGTTTTTTCTAATTGAAAGTGCCCATTTGGTAGTTTTTTTCAGACGATATAAAATGATACAAACTTGGTTAGAGGTGAGCCTTCCTGTCACTCATGAGCCTGGTTCTTGAGTTCTCTTCTATAAAGGCAACCACTGCTATCACTTCCCATATATTCTTCTGGAAGTAGCTTGTACTTACACAAGCATACATGTTTTTTAAGCAAGTAGAAGCTTATGGGATGCAGTTTTGTACCTTGCGTTTTGCTTTAATTAAGGTAATTGTAAATTCACATGCAGTTGTAAGAAACAATAATTCAGCAAGTTCCCTTGTGTGTTTTGCCCACTTTCCTTCAGTGGTAATGCTTTGCAGAACTCTAGTGTAATGCCACAGCTGGGATATTGACTTTGGTACAATCTACCAATCTTACTTACATGGCTCATTTTATGTTTGTCTATTCCATTCCATACAATTTTATGTCCTGTATCTACCACCACAGTCAAAACACTGAGCAGTTCCAACACCACAGGGTTCCCTCCTGTTCCTCTGGGGGTTGAACCTAGGACCTTGTGCATGCTGGGCAAGTGCTCTACCACTGAGTTGTACTCCTAGCCCCTTTTTACATTTTTTATTTGAGACAGGGTCTTGGTAAATTGCACAAGCTGCCTCTGGCCTCAAACTCAGTCTTCCTGCCTCAGCCTCTTGAGTCTCTGGGATCACAAACATACACCACAGCGCCCAGCTCCTATTATCTTTTTATAACTGTACCACCTCCTCTCATACCCTGACAACTGATAATCAGATCTCTATTTCTAAAATCTTGTCATTTCAAAATGTTATATAAATGGAATTACATAGTTACCTTGCTGCCCCCCACCCCTTTTTGTTTCGGTGCCTGAGGACCAAGCCCAGCACCTTACATGTGCTAGATAGATACTCTACCACTGAGCCACATCCCCAGTCCTTGGCCTGGAACTCACTTTTAAGTTCAGGCTGACATCAAACTCAGAATCCTCTTGCCTCCACCTCCTGAGTGCCGAGATTACAGGCATGTGCCACCATACCTGGCTTTGTACCTTCTTAAGAACAAATTGGAAGAAGGACCTGGCAATCCACTCCTGAAACAAGCTGCCATTGAAAACCGTATGAATAGCAGAGAAGCACTGACATAGGTATGGCCCAGTGTAGGGGAGTGTTTTGTTCTGTTGTACATAGGGGGTGCTATGAGTTGGACCTGATCTGGTGGCACCTAACAACAACAACAAAAACAAATTGGTGTCTTTTGGATGTAGATCTACCTTATTTATTTTACTGTTGCATGATATTCCATTTTATGGGTATACTTTACTGGGTCCTTATGTAGGTCTTACAAAAATACAAGTAGTGAATATATTCTGTGTGTTTATAGTCTTTTGATAGCCATGAAGCTGATGAGTTGGAATATATGAATAATTTTGATAAGTACTCCCAAACTTCTCAGAAAACAGTGTTTCCAATGTAAAATAATTTTTCTTTCTGTGTTGTTGTTGTTGTTAGGTGCTGTTGAGTCAGTGTCCAACTCATGGCAACCCTATGTACAACAGGCAAAACACTACTGTCAGTGCTTCTCTGCTATTCATAGGGCTTTCAATGGCGGATTGATTTTTGGGAGTGGGTTGCCAGGTCCTTCTCCCTCTTTCTGTGTAAAAACACCGATTTCCTCATACCTCCACTTCTATAGAGTACTTTACTTTGGAAGTGTTTTTGTTCATTACTTGTTTCTGTACTTAGTAATTGTTTTTTTTTACAGTTTTTGTAGTTGCTGGTATTGTGTTTGGGCTAGGTGGAGGTTAGTTCCTATGACTTGAATATTGCAGAGGAACTTTTAAATGCAAGAAATACCATTGGACCTAAAATATTCACATAATATTTCCAAGTCTGTTGTAGATTTTCAGTAATCAATGAAATTTCAGCCTACTAGAGCTTTGGGAATGGAACTATGATAATGGTGAGGATAAGAAGTTATTGTGTAGTCCTTGATCTCCTTAAATGGACGCATTCCCAAACTCAGGTAGGGTATTGTCTTCTTAAAATTGTTTCTAAATCAATACAGGTTGACTTAATTGAAATAAAGGAAGAAAGAAAGGAAACATTTCAGACCTCATTTCAGAACACTGACTCCTCCGGTAGACGTCAACCAGCTGAGGAATGGGAGGAGGTGGGGATGGGAAGAGAGACTTTTCCTTCCTAGCAAATCAGTAATTTCTTGAGTTTGGCATTTTTATTGCTCAATTTAACATTGCCTGGGAACATAATTGTGTTTGATTTTATAGCTGTTCTCATAATGTTTGTACAGTGAACAGAAATTTATTTCTTTAGGAATTAGATAGTAAACACATCTAGAATTAGCCTAAGGTATTTAGTAAACTTGCACTAATATCTATTTTTAAAATGTCTGTAAGGAGCTTTGTACTATTAAGCACTCAGCACATATTAACATAATGGAATTGATGGATTTGAACAGTAAGTACATATCCTGAAGGGGTGGAGCAAAGAGTAAGGTGAGGGCAAAATCCACGTACATGGCTTTACACCATGGAGAATTCAGGTCTCTTTGTGTCTTAGTACTAGTTAATCTTATACTTCAGACTTGGAGAGTCTTTATAAACTATGTGCATTGTTGAAATTAGATTGACCACCCCCCATGTATAGAGAGCTGTGCCTTTTAAAGTCAAATGACCTAGACCTTTCACTCTCAGTGAAGAGCAGGAGCAACAAATTAACTTTTACTTAGCCCTGTGGTTACTGTTTATATTTTATGCAAAGCTGGGTCAAGAATTCTGGAATCATTCTCTCTTTAATCCAGCTTAATCCTCGTGGATATCCAAAATAACATGGCATGACTTTATTACTATTCCAATATGCTACCACAAAAGGATAGGACTTGTTAAAATAAAAGAGTGACCTTTAAAAAGTAGTATGTATGTAATACCACGGAAACAAACCTGGATTTTAGAAACAACAAATATGAAAGACATGAAATATAGTTTTTGGCATTGGGATTAGTTTTCCACCACGGAGGTGCTTGTATACTGAATTTTGTGGGTTAATAAAGCCTTTTCCCCCAAAATCCAGATGTATGAAAAAGATCACTATTAAACACATGATTGCCTGCAGCCATAGCCCTGTGGCTTCTGCTCCCATCAGATCTCAGAAGCTAAGCAGGGTCGGGCCTGGTTAGTTCTTGGATGGGAGACTGCCTGGGAACACCAGATACTGTAGGCTTGGGAGACGGACCTGGCAACCCACTCCCCAAAATCAATCTGCCATTGAAAACCCTATGAATAGCAGAGAAGCACTGACGATAGTGTTTCACCTGTTGTACGTAGGGTCTCTCTGAGTCAGATACTGACTCGAAGGCACCTAACAACAACAACAACAACAAACACATGTACTTCCCCCGCCTCTTCTAGTACCAGTACTAGGGGATTGAACCCAGGGCCTGGCCGGTGCTAGGCAAGTGCTTTACTGCTGAGCCACACTCTAGCCCTTTTTTTTTACATTTTATCTTGTGACAGAGTCTCACAAGTTGTGAGGCTGCCCCTGGCTTTGAACTTGTGGTCCTTCTGCCTCAGCCTCCCAAGAAGCTGGTATTACAGGTGTGTACCATGGTGCCTGGCAATACGTGTAGTCTTGATTGTTCCACTCCCCAGTCTTTCTCTATCCAAAGTGGAAGCCACTTGCTGGGTGTGTCTTAATTTTAATAAAATTTAAAATATGTCTCCTTAGTTGCATTAGTTACATTTCAAGTGTTTAATAGCTCCCTGTGGCTAGGGCCTGCTGTAGTTGAGAACACAGGCACAGAACGTTTTCGTTATTGTAGGAAGTTCTTTTGGACAGCACTGCTCTAGATCCATGGTGGGGCTGGCAATCAGAGATCCTTGATTCTCAGCCAGCTTCACACAGCTCCTTGGTATAAGGCAGGGAAGCTAAAGCTTAGGATTTAGACAGGTCCTTTAAAAATAATGTGTTCATGTCAGGCACTGTGGCACACCTATAATCTCAGGGACTTGGGAGGTGGAGGTAGGACGATTGTGAGGCAGCCCCAGCAACTTAGCGAGACTCTCTCAAAATAAAAAAAGGGCCTGGGGGTGTAGCTCAGTATTAGTGCTAGCCTAGCATGAATGAGGCCTGAGGTTCAACCTCCCAGTACTGAAAAAAAGGATCTATTCGTAAGTCATTCTTTGTTTTGCTGTTAATGCTTTTCTTATGGTTTGCAGTTGTTGAAATTTGAAATAGCTCTGTTGCCAGTAAAGAAATATGCACTTGCCATAAGTGGGGTTTCAACCTTTTTCCCATTCTTATTTCCTTCCACAGCTGCTAGGCATGCTGTGTGCCTGCATCGTGTTGTGCAGAAGGAGTAGAGATCCTGCGTATGAGCTCCTCATCACTGGCGGAACCTACGCATAGCTGACAACTGCAGCCTGAGCTTTTTAGTCTTGCTCTGATTTGGAAGGTGAATCGAGCAGGTCCGCCGCCCTTGGCCTCCCGAGTTCCTCTGGTGAAAGCACACGTGCACTGGTGTTGGACGGAGCAGCTTGGCTTTTCAAGCACCTGCCTACTTACCCACCTATCTATGACATTTCTTTCCCTTACTCTAGTTGGCTCCATGCCCCTAAGTTTTTAAGTTCAGTGGTGAATGTTCTAATTTCAGAACCATTTGCAAGTTGCATAGTGTGGTGGGATTAGAGGAAGACCTGGGTCCACTTCTGCTGGCTCTAAGAGTAGTGGGGCTGATGCTGTAGTATCACCGGGCCCCTTTAGTCTTCGGAATGGGGAACTCTTGGCCAGAGGCTTTGGGGGGACAGGGAGGACGGCAGCCATCTGGTTAAAGTCACCACCAGATGGTGCCCCTCATCAGTGTACTTTTGAAAAATATATACTGTAGTCCAGTAAGATAACAACTGTACAAAATGGCTAAAATAGATTTTAGAATCATACCCTGTGTGTCTTTGTTCATCTTCAAAATCAGAGACTGATCTTTGAAACTAGTGGTTTTTAATCAAAGCTGGCTTTATAGGAGGAGCATAATGTATGCACTACTGTTTTAAAACAATTAGTGTGAGTGTCTTGGTATGAGTGAGCCCATTCATCGTAAGTCTTAAACTCGTTAGAGATAATGTACCCATGTAGACTAGCAAAATAGTATGTAGATGTGATCTCAGTTGTAAATAGAAAAATCTAACTCAATAAACTCTGGATCAGTCCTTGACATGTAGTTTTTAATTATTTGGGGGATGCTTCAATTCCAGAGCAGCAGTATAACCTTTCAAATGGTGGTAGTGTCTGCAGCTCATCATGATTTGCATGTTTTGATTATATCTGTTGCCAAATTCTAAAGGCCCTGGTATTCAGAAAACCACAGATGTTTCTCAATCTGTTACTGTATATTCTCGTGCAAATCCAGTCCACACCCAATTGTAATCGACATCTGATTTGTAGCCCTCTAAAATGGTTGGAAGAGAGCAGGTTAGAATTGAGAACTTTGGTAAATCCTTCAAATAATGCATAGCTCCCTGGCATCTGATCCCACCTGATCTTGGAAGCTAAGCAAGGTTGGCCTGATTAGTCCTTGGGTAAGAGACTGCCTGGGAATACCAGGTGCTATAGGCTAGGGAGAAGGACCTGGCAGCCCACTCTAAAACAATCCACCATTGAAAACTCTATGAATAGTAGAGAAGCACTGACAGTGCCAGGCATGGCACAGTGTTGGGGAGTGTTTCATTCTGTTGTACATAGGGTCGCTATGAGTCGGACCTAACTCAATGGCACCTAACAACAGCAACAAATAATGGAGCATCTGCCATTATATACAAAGCACAGGGGACACAGTGATGATGCTTTCCTTGCCTTCAGAGTTTGGAATCCTGGGAGGGGAGATATATACAGAAACAGGTAATTTCTGTACAGTAATAAAAGAATGGGAGCCCAAGGGAGATGCTGGGAGAGGTCAAGGACAACTTCCTGGAGGAGATGTCTGAGCCGGGAGGCTGCACAGGCTTTGTGAGGGAAGGATACACAAAGGTGTGAAGTGGGATTGAGTGTGCAGAGCTATAGGCAGTTTATTGGGCCTGAGGCTTACAATACAAGTCTGGGAAAAGAAATTGGAGATGTGACAAAGCCCAGATCCTCTAGGGCCTTCTAGAATGTCCTGTGCAAGTAATCGACTTGACTTGTAGGCAGAGGCAGTTAGTAAAGGGCTTGCAGATGCAAGTGGTTTTGTCCTAGATAGACCCTGTGACTGTAGTTCAGTCCGGAGGATGGGTTGAAGGGATCCTGACTAGATTTTGGTTAGGTTGATGTAGTTTGGGGGAGAGTTTAAGAGTATGAAAGAGGGCACCCTTGGTAGAGGTAGTGAGGGGGGGAGCTGACAGAATTCACTGTTTAGATGTAGGGCAGAGAGAGGAAAGGAGGAATCTAGGATGAGTCCTGGGTTTCTGGCCTAGTCATTTGGGCAAACAGTCACAGAGATAAGGGAGCAAGTTAGGGACCACATCTCGGGGTGTGCGTTCACCTTTAATTTTGGGCCTATTTCTTTTTGAGCTGCCTGCATGTCATTGCAAGCCTGTGCCTGCTGACAACAGAGAAGACCCTGTGAAGGAAAGGAGTAAACACTAACTGCTGTGTGCAAAGTGGAAGTTGTTGAAACGTCTGGACTTGAAAGTTAACAGGATTGGCGGTGTTGCCCCTGACTCTTCTCTCCTCTTGTCTCTCCCTGTTGTGTGGTGGGCAGGGATGTTTGGGACTTTTTACTACTATCACCTTCCCCAGCTTTTGATTTGCGCCATTCACTATTTACCCCATCACAGGTTGGAGCTGAAATGAGAAGTGGGAATGGGCTGTGACATTGGTGGCCTCTCTCTGCACAACAGAACTGGCCTCTAGAGTAGAAAATTGCATTGGGACAATGTGTCAGTCTGTAGCTGACTCCTTGAACTTGCCTGGGAGGCACATCCCACACATCTTTGCTCACGCTTCCCTGCTTGCCCATGAGAGAGCAGCTCTCTCCCTTGCCCTCTGCCAGTTGGACCCAGATTGGCCATGTCAGCAGTGAAGCCAAAAAGAAGGACGGAGTGGGTAGCTCTGGGCCAGTTAAATCACTCTGGCTCCTGCCAGCTTATAATTATGTTTAATTCCCGGCACAGCTGTCTTGAAAATGCCTTTTCCCTTGCTTCTTATGTGCCATCAAGTTGGTGTCCGACTCATAGCAACTCTGTGTACAACAGGTGAAACACAATTGTCAGTGCTTCTCTGCTGTTCATAGGGTTTTCAGTGGGAGATTGATTTTTGGGAGTGAGTTGGCGGGTCCTTCTCCCAAGCCTACAGCATGTGGTGTTCCCAGGCGGTCTCCCATCCAAGCACTAACCAGGCCTGACCCCGCTTAGCTTCCGAGATCTGATGGGATCAGATGCCACAGGGCTACAGCTGTAGGCTTCCCCTTGCTTAGGAACTATGTTGTTAGGTGCTGTCAAGTCGGGTCCAACTCACAGCAACCCCATGTACAGTGAAACACTCCCAGACCCTGCTGGTGCTTCTGTGCTATTCATAAGATTTTCAGTGGCTGATTGGGAACCATAAGAAGGAGAATCTGTCCATGTTCACCAGTGATGTACAAATTTAACTTCTGCCTGCTTAACATCTGCAGGGACTCCACCATCCCACAAGTAGCTGAGGCCAGGAGTTTTCATGACCTTTCAACTGTGTTCCCCAGATTGTACCCTTCAGAGGGTACAAGAGCCGCTCCTTGTGTCTGAAATGTAATGAGTGAACTCTCCATTGGCCAGTGTTTCCCACTTGTGCCTGCACGTTGGAAACACTTGGGGAACTTTGAGAACGACAGGTGCTGGGTTCCCTGCTGCTGAAATGTTTTAGGTGCCTCCAGAGAGCAGCCGTGGTTGAGAACTACTGCTGTGTCCTATTGCCTTTTTAAAAAACTAATTTTATTTGGAAATAATGTCGAACTCATAGGAAACTTGCAAGAATAGGAATTGTATGTATAAACCCCAAATACCCTCTGGTAAGATACACCTCTTAATGTTTTGTCCCATGTAGTCATTTGTTCCCAAGTGTGTTTGCTGACTCTCGCATATATCATGGCCTGTTACCCCTCATACTTCAGTGGGCATTTCCCAAAAATAAGCTGACAGTCATAGGACAGTTGTCAAATTCCATTCGCTTAACACTGGGGGATATTCTGCCATTCATGGTCCCATCGGCCTCAGGATGTCATTTATAGCACTGTTCTCCCTGTAGCTCAGGATCCAGTCTAGGATCGGGTGTCACATTTCATTGCCATGTTTCTGGTCTCTAATTGGAGCAATTCCACGCTTTTGTCTCAGGATGCTGACATCCTAGAAGAATATAGTCCCTTCTGAACAATACCTTTTACTTGGAGGTGTATCTGATGTTTCCTCTTGATTAGATTAGGTTTTGTATTCCCGGTGGCTGGAATACTATCCTATGTTCTCCCAGGGGATCTCCAGGGGATCACTTGGGGAGGCCCACAATGTCTGCCTGTGCCCCCTGGCCCCTGTGCTGCCTCATTGCGATTTTCACTTTGATCATCTGGTCTAATGAGGAGAAAATGTGAAGAGGAAAATATAATGTAAGGCTAGTTAACGACTAAAAGGAGTAAAAAGAGAGCTCCCCAACAGTTCAGGAGAGAACAGTTACCACCCCTAGGGGCCCTGGGGAAGAGAAGACTAGGAAGGAACTTAGAAACTCAGAGACAGTTCCTGCAAGACAGACCTCCGAGGAGTGGCTGTCCTGCATGGCAGGAGAAACTGGAGGTGCCCACTGCCAGCCACAGGAACAGAGGACCCACCTGGAGAATGTTGCCAGGAACCACACCAGACTGAAGGTGACCAAAAAATCCTCCTCTTTCAGCCTTGCCAGCCACTTCAGAGCCCACCGCTGGCCAGCTGCAACAGAGAAGTGTAGTCTGCAGACACCTTGAATCAGTGTGATAAGGAAAGGTGAGTTTGGAGCTAAGAGGCAATAAATTAATAACTGATAGACCTGGTGCCCACTTTCTCCCTGGTTTAGTTACTCTTTTTCCCCTTCCAAATAATAGACAATCTTGGGAAATGTAACTCTAAGATGCTATAAATATTATTCCTCCTCAAACTTCTCCGCAGGTTTAATGAACAGTGCTGATTCTGGCCTGATTCCATCTTTATCATGATGATTGCCAAAAGATATTTTTCTAATCCAGTACTCATTCCTGGTTTTCCAGGCAGCCCACCCTCTGCTCTCCATTGTTGATTTTCATGTATCTGCTTATACCCACAAGGGCCCGATGGGTTCTCATTTCTTTCAACAGTTTATAATTCATTATTGTTCTTTTGGAAGGAAGGCTTCCCAAGACACTTCCAAATTTGGCCAGTGGGAACCCCTTCAGGTTGCCTCTGTGTCCCAACATTCTTTGAAGCACTTCTGTGATTTCTGACATATGATGCCTCTGTGGCTCAGCCTGCAACTAGTGTTTTCTGAGGAGGCCAGGCCCCTGGCACTGGGTGTGCTCATTGCTTCTGGGGTCTCTTTGTATCTCATCAGCTGACAGAGCTTTTGTCTTACCATCTTAAAAAAAATTAACAAGTTATTGGTGCTCTTAAAAATGCAAATAATACAGACACCTGTAAAGAACAAAGCCCTCACAGGTAAGCGAGTTTAGAAGAGTTATGCGTCTTTGCAGGCTCTTCTCTATATATACAAAAAAACTTGGTGGTAGGTTTCGTTTTTGCTTTCTGCTATTATATGAGTCTTATTTGACAGGATGTTCTTTTTTTCTTCACAACGTAGCATGGTACTATTTCTAGGTCACACTGTAGGATTTCTCATTTCCTTTTCATTAGCTGCATGGATATATGAGCACCGTGATTAACCAATGTACAACAGGTGGATTTTGAGGCTGCTTCCAGATTTGCTGTGGTGAGTACCTCCTTACTCACAGTGACATATTGCTTCATGACGGGAATATGTTCTGAGAAACACATTCTGGAAAATGTGTTGATGACTGACTGCATTGTTGTGCAAGCATATTAAGAGTGTACTTACACACCTAGATGGCACAGGTCAGTCACTTGACTAGATAATGGCCACAGGCTGTGTGAGTTGCTCCAGCGCACCAGGCTATAGTGTTGCGTAGCATGCTTTTTTTAGTAAGTAGAGGAGTACGCTCTAAAGTACTGATAATGATAAAAAGTATAGTGTAGTAAATATGTAAACTAGCACGATAGTTGTTTTATCATGGCCAGGCATTATGTGGTGTTTGTCATCGTCTGTGCTGTGCTCTCATGTGCCTGGCAGTGCGGGGTTGGTTTGCGCCAGAGTCATGATGTACGGGCGAGTAATGTGTTGCACTGGTGGGGCAACAGCTGTGCTGGCACTAGGTGAGAGGAACTTTCAGGTCCATTGTCATCTTACGGGGCCACCTTGGTATATGCAATTGTTGATGGAAATACTATGTGGTGAGAGACTGTACTGGCGGTTTTGAGATGACATTGACATGGCATAAAATTAACCATTTTCAAGTTACCAGGTAACAGTGCATATACAATGTTCTGTGACTACCACCTCTCTCTAACTGCCATCACCCCTATGTCATGCATTTTAACGTGGACTCAAGGACGGATTTTTAGTAGTGAACTTACTAAAAGTCATGTTTAAAATTTTTAAAGGATACTTCCAGTTGCTCTCCAGAAAATGTTGCCAGCTTATCCTCCCAGTGGCAGTGCAGGAGGGCTTGCATCTCCTCACACCCTTGTTGACACGTGGTATATTGTTGGCCTTCAACTTTCCTTCCAGTCTGGTAGATGAGAATTTGTATTTATGTAGCTGTTAGTCAGGCCCAGGATGTTTTAAAAAGTGTTTCAGCCATTTATTATTTCCTGAGTTTTCAGTTTCTGTCCTTTTCCTTTTGATGGACTACTATCTTGTTTTTACTTTGTTTTATTTTGTTTTTCTCATGGACTGTAACAGAATTTTCTTAGGAAAGTTTTCTGCTAATCTTAATGTCTTGTTGCTACTATGAGTGGAGTAATTTTCCTGACACATTTCCTTGAGGGCTGTTGGTATGTCGGAGCACCTACTTTTTGAGTGTGTGTGTCTCACATCCAGCATTCTTGCAGTTCCTGAAAAGAATTTGTGTTCTTTGTGGCTTTTTATTGCAGTGGTGGTGAGATCTCCTGGGGGTGTTACATAGAAAGCTTGCAGAAACCTAAGTTTTCCCACTGAATCTCTCTGGACAGGACTGGGGGCTTTGCTAGTTGTGGGAAAGTTGACTCATAGGCAGATCCTATTCTCCTGAGTTTATCCAGCAAGGAAAGTACAACAGATGTGATCATTGTAATGGAAGGTAGAGAAGAGACTTGTTTATGTTTGCATCCATAGCATCTGGCGCATAGTGGACGCTTACAGTCTGAAATAAGTCACTATGGTGCCATAAATGTGGTTTTTGAGCGTTAAAAATTTTTTTAGCTGAAGAACTCATTAACCAGGGATTTCTTAACTCTGGCTGCACACTGGACCCACCAGGAGTGAGTTGGAAATATTTATGCACAAGCTGAGCTTGCAGATATCTGGTTTGAGTTTGAGGCGGGACCAATCATCAGTGTGGGTAAAAGCTCTGCCGACGATTCCACTGAGCAGCCAGGGCTGAGCAGCACGGTTAGTCTAGTGTGTAAACCACGAGTGGAGCTAGAACTGGAGTGGGGGCTTTGCCTTCCTCTCAGCCTCTAGGGGACTCTGCTGAGCACATTTGGAAAGCCCGTCCCTTGGGTCTTGATAACCTGGTGAGGATGCTGAGGGCAGTGAGCCCTCTTCGCTGCAGTGACCCTGCCTGGGGCTTCGCTGCTTCACATGCGAGGTAGGGAGATAGGCAGACATCCAGCTTCAGGGGGCCAAGCTGGAAAGATGACCAGGTGGGGCTGGTTTGGCCTCGGATGGCTGTTAGGAGAGGGGTTGGAATTAGGCGCCAGACACCAGTGGTGCGTACATTGGCCAGTTAGTGAGCTGCTGTTTGTCCCCACAAGGACTCACAACCGCAGCTGTCCCGTGGTGAGTGAGGTGGGTGATGCCAAGCTCAGAGCTGCTGTTGATTATAGCCAAGGCCCCAAAGTTGTGGGCCTTGCTTTTAAAAGGGGCAACCCCTTATAATTAGCATCTGACCATTATCTGATTTGAAGCATATAGGATAGCAAGTTGCACAGGCGCCTACTGCACCCATCTTGCTACTGGTGAAACGGAGGCCCAGAGAACTCAGGACTCGCTCGGACTGCCCACGGAGGGGTGAGCTGATGCTCTGACTTCGGAGGCCGCGCTCCCGCCTGCTCTGTGCTGCTCTGAGTGGCCCCTGTCGAGGAGAGGCTGCAGATACATACATGCCCGATTCCGTACACGCCAACTCCTTCTGCATCTGGCACTGTCACTGCCGCTGGGAGGCTGTTCCTCATGCAGTTGGTTCCCAGAAGCTGAGGTGGCGACCTTGTGCCCAGGAGAGTGGACAAAGCTGCAGAGGTGGTGAATCTGCCTCGGATTCATTTGTGTGTTTTTTCCCCCTGGTATAAGCTGTGACCCCAGAGTTGCTGTTAGTTGTCTGGATGCGTGAATGACTGGAGAATAGGCTGTGTTATCTAACACTCGCTACCCATCACCCACCAGGGCCCACAGACACTGCGGCGCCTATCAAAAATGATGATAAATATCTAGGCCAAGGGCTTTTTTTTTTTTTTAAAGTCTTGGCAGTGGAATGGGATGCTCAATCAAGATGACAGGGTATTTTCGAGGAATAAATAAAGCACTGATACCTAACTTTCTACTCCTTTCTCTCTTCTCTGCTCTCATGTGACCTGACCTTGGCAGCCAGTGTGCTTGTCGGCCCTGCCACTCCTGGGCTCTGCCTTGGCTCTGTCCCTGCTCCATCTCCCACTCCCCCGGTGAAGACCTGCCCATCATTAAGGCCCAGTTCGGAGCCCACTCCTTTCCTCTCTCCACTCCTCCCACGCATCTCATCACATCCATAAGCTGCCAGTCTCGTCCATCAGCTTCCTACATTCTTCCAGAATCATTCTACAGCCCAGTTGCCACTTCCCAGACAAGCTGCTGTCCCCTCTGTGTTGGACAGCCTGCCCTGGGTCTCCCAGACCCCTGGCCTCTCATAGACTGCTGTGTTGGACAGCCTGCCCTGGGTCTCCCAGACCCCTGGCCTCTCATAGACTGCTTTAGGCCCAGGGGGCTCAGGAGGAAGAGGTCTTTCAGGGCGCGCTTCATCTCAGCAAGCAGCACCCCACACCCATTAGCACCCAGGAGCCTTCAGGATCTCTGGCCTCAGTTACCCTGGTGCTGCCTGGCAGGCTGGGGGCCTGGCAGGGCCTGTGGGTGTGTCCTGGGCAGTGTTGCTTGCCCAGGCCGACTTTTTCTCAACCAAGCCCTTACTCACTGGCTTTGCTCTCCTCAGGGGAGGAGGCCAAGCACTGGGCTATGTCCTTCTCTCTGAACGTCGCTGTGAGCAAACCTTCCCCGAATCAGGGTGGGTGTGGTGTGTGGCCAGCACTTACAGGACGTGCTTGATGACTAACTGATGTTTCCAATGTTTCCAGAAGGCTGTTGCATCAGTCTGATTTTTCCCAGTAGCCCAAAGCCCCTTCCTGCCTTGTCTGCCACACCCTCTGGTGAGAATAATGATGAGTGACATGCAGTGGCCTCCAGGGACCTGCACCTGGGGCTGCCCCGCACCTTTGCACCTCAGCATAGCAGCTCCACCCCCGAGACCTGTGACAGCCACAGCCCAAAGAAGAAAGCCTGACCCCTTTGTCACCAGGCACTGTGCCTAACAAAACTGCCTTTCTGCAGAGGTGAGGAAGACGAGGGCAGAAAGGCGGGCGTCTGCGTTACAGGTGGAGCTGCCTCTCCCTGGCCCTTCTCCTAGGGCTGAGCTCGGTCCTGTTTTTCATTCTGGCAGCTGACATTTGCTTGGGCACGTGGGATAGGCCTTTGTATATTGGTTGCCAACTGGGCAGCCGGCCAGGCAGACCAGTGGGGAGGCCGCAGTGCCCCAGCTGGCTTCCGCGGGGCGTGAGTCGGGGTCAGCCACGTGGACTCTGGAGCCCGGCCCATTGGCCCAGATGGGTGTGCTGAATCAATCTAGGAGGGAGCGCCATGGGTGGGAGGCCACACGCCCCACGTATCCGCACAAGTCCCTGAGCCTGCCTTCCTGGGCTCACCACTGGGCTTGGTTCCTCCAGGCCCATCACCTGTTTGCTGTCCCAACTGCTCATCTCCAGGACGGTCCCCGCCTCCTTGCTTGTGCTCATGCACTTGCTGGCCCCGCCCCCATCCTCTGCCCCCTGGAGGCCACCTCTCCCCTTGCGTCCTCCTGCTGACCCATGGTGTGAATGGGGCAGAACCTGAGCCTGGCCGGGCCCTCAGAGACTGCAGCTGAAGATGTGGCAGAGCTGTTGCCCCAGACTCCTCCCCTCACTCCTTTGCCTTGGAATCAAAGGTGTGGCCACTGGAACTAGAGAAAGGGACCCCGGCAGACGGAAGAAAAGAAGGCACTCGCACTCCTTTATTTCCTGTGAGAGGAGCTGCCTGCCCGTCCTCAGAGCTTCTCCAGGTAGGACCCAGGGACGAAGCCACGCTGCCCATTCCGTTCCACTGTCCACCAGCCATCCTCCCCTTCCAGGATGACAGCCAGGATGTCCCCTGCAGAAATGTCCAGCTCGTCGGAGTTCTGGGTGAGAGACAGCAAGTGCGTGAGATGGGAGGGCTGCGGTTCCGGCCCCTCCCCTGCAGTAAGTGCAAGCTTGTCTCCTAGGCTGGGCAGCCTGTGGAGCAAGAGAGGACATGGGGTGCCCCAAGGAGCTTGGCCTCCTGTCCCCCTCAGGCTGGCATTGGCGGCCTCCTTAGCCTGGGCTTCTCCCACTCTGCTGCAGCCACTGGAGTCTGTGGGATGCTTGCCAAGGTCACTTCTCCACGGCTCAACAGAGCCTCCCCTCTGGTGCTGAGCTGGGAGCGACCCCAGCAGCCAAGCCATAAGAGCGCCCTGTCATTCTGGCCTGGCTTTGGGGTCAGCATGTGAGTGTAGCCTCCACCCAGTCGCCCCGTTGTGTGAGGGCTCTGGTTTCCAGCTCTGCACCCCCACCTCACCCCGGGATCGCGGCACAGCAGCTCTGTGGCTTCCTTGTCCCATCCTGTCTCCAAGGACACTGGGAAATCAATTCTAGCCCTGCTGAAGGACTCCTTTTGGCTGTGGTGGTTCTCTGCACCCGTGGCCATCAAACCACTACCCGCAGGCAGCGTCAGGCCGTCAGCTTGCCTGCGTGTGTGGATCTGAGCAGACTCGGGCCCTCACCCTTTGCAGCACTCGGCAGATGCACCCTGAGCCTTCCTAAGCACAGGTTGCTGTTCAAGGTGCTCGCGCCCCAGACTGGCCCCGGGCGCTCGGCCCACATGCCTCACCTGCGCTGTGTAGTCATAGAGTGCCCGGTAGTCCTGGGCTGGCGGGGTGGGGTTTCCCTGTGGCCCCTGCGTGTCGATGGCTGCGTAGACAAGCTCATTCTGTTCGGTGGTAGGGGCCAGGGTCTCTGTGGAGGCTGAGAACAGGGTGAGGCCTGGGCCCTGCCCTTTGCTAAGGACAGTGGTCCCTGGAGGCCTGCTGAGGTTGGGTTCCTCAGGCTGCCCCCATCCCGACGGTACAGCCTTCCCCTTTGGGGGCCTCATGGCTCTATCTACACCATGTAGGGCCCTCTCCATCCCCCCGGGATCACAGAGTGACCAGGGATCCCCACATCCTCGCCCCCCCCATTTACCAGCAGGAGCTTGCGAGGATGTGGTCTTGGGGCTTCCGTGCAGCAGCCCGGAGAACCTGGCCAGGAGGAAAGAGGGAGTGTCCTTGGCTCACACTCAAGGCCCCTCGGACTCCACTGGGAGGGCGACGAGTCCAGGAGAGCTCTGAGCTCTAGGCCCCTTAGCCAGGGCAGGGCCACCCCTAGCCTCCAGCCATGGTGTGGTTTACGGGGTGCCCCTCAGGCAGCAGGGTTCCTGGTGGCTCTTCCTTCCCCAGCTGCACCCTCCTGGGGACTCCCCCATACTACAGATCATCTCAGCACCTGCTTTGGACGTTCTGAGAACACGCCCAGGTCTCCACTCCACCAGGCCTCCCTCCAGCCTCCCTTGCAGGACGAGGAGCCGCCCTTCAGCGCTCAGCCAGGCCTGCTCCAATCTGGGCCAGTCCTGCCCTGCTCCCTCTGGCCTTAGTCCCTTGAGAGATAGCACCAGGACCTCAGCACCCGTCCACAGCCAGGGCAACGGCCCTGGAGGATTCTCCAGGTGTACAGGCTCTGGGTCCTGGCTCCCATGCCAGCTGGAGAGTGTCACCACGTCACACCATGCAGCTGACAGTCCACAGCCCAGCCTGGTGTGTCACACCCAGTGCTCAGGAGGGGCTGTGGGCATCTGCTGAGTGTGGTGAACAGGTCCAGCTCACAGGAGGACCAGGTGGACAAGAAAGCCAGTGGGGGCCCTGCCTGGGGCTCTGAGCCCACGGGCTGCTGAATAATTGGGGGGTGACCATTTGGCACATGGGTCCCTCAGGCTGAAGCCTCTGTAAGGGTGGACTGCGCCTGCTGTCTCCACAGCCCAGCACCTTAGTGACAGTGCAGAGCCAGTGGTGGCGAGGCTGGACTGCTCTGGCCGCAGCCCCTGCGTCCCAGCTGGCTGGCGTCCTTCAGGCCTCACCTCTTTATCATGCCGCAGGACGGCTGGACACTCGGGCTGCTGGATAACGGAGTGACCTCCCGGTCATAGTAGTTCTGGTACGGCACCGGAGCTGCGGACAACAAGGCTGTTAGGCCCAGTGCAGCGTGGGCCGAGCAGGCGGTCTGTGTCCCCTGGACCCAGGCTAGTGCCCTACTTTCCCATTCCGGCCCTGAACCATCCTGGTGAGACCCCCATGGTGGGTACCACCGAGAACAAAGGGACATTCTGCACTCGTGCCCTAGGGGGACCAGATAAGCCAGGCTGGTGGCCAGCTCTGAGCCTCACCTGCACCTCCTCGAGAGAGCTGTGGGGGGCAGAGGCCCAGGCCTCCATGCAGGCACTGCCCTGTCCCTGACCCATCCCCCTGGGTCTGGCTGGCCTCCGCCCAGGAGGGAGCGCTGAGGCCCCACCCCCGTCCTGACATTCAAGGCTCAGAGGACCCGGGCTGCACTGCCCTCCAGCTGGGTGAGCTGGGCCGTACCTGGGGGCTCGGTGCCTGTGCTCTTGGCCTGGATGAAGCCGTTGATGTCAGTGTCCACCCTGCAGCCTTCAAGTGTCAGCCGCACTTCCTCGTAGAGCTGGCCGGAAAAGAGAGGCTGGGGGCCCAGGCTTCATCCACACCCACCCCGCACCTCCACGGCTCAGCTCCTGGAAGGAGGGGCTGTGGGGTGTAACTGCCCAGGCCTGAGTCCCTGCTGACAGCTTCCGGTGTTTCCTGAGCACTGTGCTCAAGGCCCTCTGCAGAGGCCCTCGTTCATTCTCCTCAGAGGCAGACACTTGCCCCGCTTTGTAAGATGAGGAAACAGGAAAAGTGATGTGCTCAAGGCAACAGAGCAAGAATTCAATGACCCGGCTTTGGGCCCAGTTGGAGGGGGTCCAGAGCCCACGCTCCTTCCACTGCCACGAGGAGGCCATCAAGTCATTTGGGAAAACGAAAGAAAAAGCCCTCAAGGCCCATGGGCAGGAGAGCCAGGCAAGGAGCAGCAATGACCTCGGGGCTGCCCCGCTGCCCCGAGAGCGCATGGCTAAGGCCACATTCACAGGGGCCAGGGGCAGGTGAGGGCCTCTGCTGGGGAGGATGCACCCCGACCTGCCTGCTCTGTTGGGCACAGGGCACCCTGAAGATGGGGGAGAGGGACTGAGGAGGGGCCAGAGTGGGGTTCCTGCCAGCACCAGGGCCGCATCCACTCCTCTCCCAACCCAGGGCCTTGGGAAGGGGTGGGGGCAGCAGGAGCAGCAGATGGCGGGAAAGCAGAACGCAAGGGATGCACTGAAGTCCCCGGGACCCAGGCTGGGCTCAGACTCTTCTGTTTGGCCCGTGGCCTGCACGCTCTTCCCCCGCCCTCCCTCGCCTCCTCTCCCCTTGCCCCCTGCCCCGCCCCACCCCCTCTTGCCCTGTCCCTCTCTCCCCCAACCCCCTCTCCCAGTTGAGTCCCCTCTACCCACCCCTCGCCCTCAGCGCACCTCATCGTCCTTGACGCACTGCATGGAGAGCTGGTTGCAGTGCACCCACAGGGCGTTGCGGAGGATTGTCAGCCGGTCAAACTCCTGCAGCTGGAAGGCCTGGGGTGGAGGGGACAGGGGATGCAGGGCCAGCGGGCCAGGCTAAAGGCAGGGCTGCCCTGGGGGCCTCCAGCCGGCTGCCCCTGCAGCCCTGGGGCTGGCGGGAGGGAGGTGGAGCTGCTGCAGACTCCTGTCCATGAGAGTCCTGGCCCTGTCACCCAGGCTGGCCATCACAGGGCCCAGAGGAACAGTGGGTTTTGTCTGAGCCTCAGTTTGGGCTTCAGCACAAAGGGGTGAAGAATGCCTGCCTGCGCCAAAGGGACCCAGGGCTGAAGGCTGGTGGCAGGCTCCTTGGGACAGGCCCAGGCTCTGGGCCCTTCAGGTGAATGGCTGACAGCCTCCACCCCCAGCCTCCACTAGGTAGAGCAGGGATGCATGGCTCCCCCACCTGCAGTGGGGGAACCCAGGCTGCACTCGAGGGCCCCTCACCTCACAGGTGGTCCGGTGCTCCTGCTCCCACTCAGCCCGCACCTTCTCCAGCTGCTCGATGTTTTGCCTGTACACTCGCTCTGGAAGCACAGGCAGCGCTCAGGCAGGCCCAGAGCCCCCGACCTCCCCTCAGCCCCAGGGGGCCGCCTGGCTGCTGGGCCGCTCCGCCCCCACACTGTTTCGAGGGCTGGAGTAGACCCCCAGGCACAAGCTTGCCATCCCCGTGTCCCGGCCCTTGGTTTCTAGATGGGAAACTGAGGCTCAGAAAGGGCAGCTTGTGCTTGGAGGAGGGTAGAGGGGCCATCAGGAGTTACTGGGCTGGAATCTCAGCAGGCTTGGGTCATGAGCTTTGCCTCCAGATCTCTGGGGTCACCTATCCTCCAGCCAAGGGAGTGACGGGTGTTGGAGAGAGAGGCAGAGCAGAAGGAAGAGAGCCTTCCTAGGGGCAGAGGAGGGCGAGGACCGAGGTGGCAGGCCAGGGAAGGCTGGTGAGCATGTCTGTGACTGTGTGTGAGTGGGGCTGTGTCCTGTTAGGTGGCCCTGTAAGTCCCGGCCTGGATTCAAATGCAGTCACCACCACTTGTTGGCTGTGTGGCCCTGGGCAAGTTATTTAACCTCTTTGTGCCTCGGTTTCCTTGTCTGTTAAAAACATGGGATCAAAGTCGCTGCCACCACATAGGATGGTGGCGGATGAAAGCTGGCCGAGCAGCCTGTGCACACAGGTGACGCTGCTGTCAGGTGGAGGTGTGTCCCTGGCTGAGGGAGGATTGGCCAGGCCACCTCGCAGCCTGAGGCGGCCGTCAGGGCCACGCACCTGCCTCAGTGGCCGAGTCCTTGCACTGCTTGGCTTTGTTCTGGCTCTGTGGAGACAGGGAGGGCAGTGCTGAGCCCCAGCAGGGGAGCCCAGCCCTTGGGCCACTCCAGAATGACTGGCGTCCTCTCCCCTGCCAGCCACCCAGGAGACATTCAGAGCAGCTAGGTAAATGCCACCATTTGCTGGCGGCCTCATGCCGTGGAGAACCCAGTTGGTTCCCACGCAGAGGGAATAAAAACAGAAACCCACAGCCACGAAGATGCACAGGAAAGGCAGCCGCCAAGCCCCCTGGGAAATGCAGCTCAGGGCCCCACCCAGCCCTGGGTGGCTCCTGCTGAACCCACTGGCTGGGACTCAGGCTCTGGCCCCTGACTTGAGGGCCCACCTTGCCCCCAGGCCCTGCCCTCTCAGGGGCCCAGCCTTCCTGTCCGCCATGGGCAGCGTGTGCTCGTGGGCCCTGGGAGCTCTGCCCCCAGGCCAGAGCCGTTCAGAGCATGGATCCCTGCTCTGCAATTTCTTGCTGTGAGAACCAGGCAGGTCATTTACCGTTGCAGGCCTACCAAGCCCCCACCCCAGGGCTGTGCTCAGTGCCCTGTGAGCGTGGGGAGGGCACCCCCGAGGGCCTGCTCTGAGGACTAGGTGCTTGGGTGCAGCCTGGAGACAGTGAAGGGGTTGAGGGGACCCTGTCCACGCTCTGAGAGGCAGACGTGGAGCCTGAGGTCAGAGGGTGAGCAGCCAGCGTGTCCCGGCGCGGACTCCCTCTCCTGCTTCCCCATCGGCCCCGGCCCTGGGTGACACCATGTGGCCCCAGTGCCCCCACCTTCTCTACTTGCTTCTGGTGGCCGTTGGCACTGATGCGCTCGAAGGCCTGCTCGGCATCATCCGCATCACGGCACTTCTGCTCATACGTCTTCTTGGACTGCGGGTGTGGAAAGATGTGACATGGGGGCCATGCAGACCTAGCCTGGTCCCCCACAGCCCTGCCTCCCTCCTCCCTCAGGGGGGACCTGTGGGTGAGGAATGGAGATGAGGCCTGCTGTGGGCCCCGTATCTCTGGGGACAGTGTGCCCACCCCATAGGGGTTGTCCCTGAAGATGTCACTCATCCTCACCCCACCAAGCCATCACGCCTGCCACCCCCTTAGGGAACCTTCTGTCCCTTCTCCAGGGTCCTGTGGACACCATCCAGGAGGCCCTCCTCCCCGTTCCTGGAGTCCTCAGCTGACACCGTGGGTCACCCACGAGCCTCTGTGTGGGACTGTCTCTATGGCCCCAGGCAGGGCTGGGCGGTTGCACTTGATGTATGCTGCTGGACAGGGGTCTGAGGCCAGGCTGTCCCTGGTCCCCAGCCCAGGGCTGCAGTGGGAGGGGTGTGGCCTGACCCTCCCTCTCACCTCCATGGTCTTCTTGTAGAGCGACAGCTTGCTCTTCTGGACGCGATCCATGACAGCCTCATACTGCAGAGGACATGAGGCTCTGAGCAGGGGGCTGTGGCCTCAGGACGCTCCCCTAGGCCAAGAGGATGGGTTGTCCCTAGGAAGAGGCGCAGCACCCCCTCCTGGCTCTGGGAGGGGTGGCAGGGTACTGTCCCTCTCCCAGAGCCGCCTCCTTCACAATTAGGCTCAGGGAAGAACAGCAGAGAGAAGCCCAGGCACAGGTGTGCCTGGCACCACCTCGCTGCAGACCCTCGCCAATGCCTGTGCTCATGTGCACGCATGCGCACAGTCCTTCCTCCTTTACTCACTGTACCTGTGCACGCACGCGCACAGTCCTTCCTCCTTTACTCACTGTACCTGTGCACACACGCGCACAGTCCTTCATCCTTTACTCACTGTACCGTGCACACACGCTCGCAGTCCTTCATCCTTTACTCACTGTACCTGTGCACGCACGCGCACAGTCCTTCCTCCTTTACTCACTGTACCTGTGCACACACGCGCACAGTCCTTCATCCTTTACTCACTGTACCTGTGCACGCACGCGCACAGTCCTTCCTCCTTTACTCACTGTACCTGTGCACACTTCACGATGGCTCATGCCATGTGCACTCTGGC
>VMDO01011007.1:0-68920 GCA_007922755.1 Pedetes capensis
AAAAAAAAAAAAGAAAAAAAAATCACTTGCTGATCGGTTACCTCAATTTGTGGAAATTTCAATAGGAGTATTTCCCTCTATTCTGAAGGATGGGACATTTAGATAAAAAATAGGGGCTTCTTTTTAAATGCTAAATCATAAGGGTAAAACAGTCAATGAATGATTTTGTTTTGTCTTTAATACTGCTATTATTATTAAATATGCAGCAGCTGTGATATATCAGGGCTGGGGTTTAGCTCATTTGGTAGAATGCTGCTCTGTACTCTCTGAGGACCTGGGTTCAATCCCCAGCACCACAAAAATGGGAGAAGGATGTGGCAATCCACTCCGGAAACAATCCTGAAACAGTCAGCCATTGAACACCCTAGGAGGGCTGCTGTGAGTCGGAACTGACTCGACAGCACCTAGCAACATGATATATCAAATTTCTTTATGTCACCCATGGGCATTAAGGGCTGGGATTTAGCTCATTTGGTAGAGTGCTGTGCTGCAGTCTCTGAGGTCCCAAGTTCAATTCCCAGGACCGCAAAAATGGGAGAAGGGCCTGGCAATCCACTCCCAAGGCAATCCTGAAACAGTCAGCCAATGAAAACCCTATGAGGGTCACTATGAGTTGGATACTGACTCGATGGCACCTAACAACATGGGCATTAATGCTCCTAAATCTTTGTGATGTTCTTTGATTGTATTATATTTTCTAGGGAGACTATTGATGAGTGTGAGAATCTTGAAATCCAGTTAGAGTTTTCCCTTGAGCATCAGCCCTGGGTACCCTGCTCAGCTAGGTGTGGGTGTTGTGGAGATAGAAGCAAGCTCAGGACCTCGAGTCTACTCCGAGGCGAGCAAGGAGGAAGGCTGCCGAGAAGCTAATTTCTTTGTTTCTTCTGTGGCTAACAGTGGCCTGCACGTGGACTTGGCTCACATCCTGTATCTGACACCTGCTATGCTTGCCATGTTAGGCAAATTACTTAACCTTGCCATGCCTCAGTTTCCTCATCTATAAAATAAGATTATTTCAATAGCATGCAGGTGAGACATGCATGAAAGCTTCGTTTATCATTGTGCCCGGCATGCACAAAATGTGGAATAAAATAGTAACCGTTATTTTTAGTTTGAGATGATTCTCAATTTGGCTTGTGTGTCTTGTTTCCTATTTCCATTCCTGTGGCATGATCAGACAAAAATCAATATAATTTGACCAAGAAAAGTACGGGCAACTCATGAAGGTGGGACAGGCACCCAAGTGGCCTTTGAGAAGTTGGCAGAAGGGAAAATATCTGGCTACTTACATTGGCTTCCTTTGTTCTTTTGTATTAATCTTAGTTCCCTAATACCTAAATGGAGCCTGGCACAAAAATAATACTAATCCTAGTAGGAAGACCATTGTGAAAGAAAGGACTCTTTCAAAGGGGAGGGAGGGAGCTGGGACAAAGGTGGTAGCCTGGGTATCCCCGGGACCCTCAGGGAGCCACTGAGGTCTCCTGATGTTGTGTCCTGGGGCTGGCGTGAGCATGACTTGCAGCCACCACCTCAGTAATGCTCTGACTTCCTCATTCTGGTCTGTCTTTAAGTCATTATGGGTCACTGACCTCTTCCCCAGAAAAATGCCTAAGAGGTCTCTGAACTTGAATGACTTCCCTGTGGGCTTTAGAGCCCCTCCTCCAGGCTAAGTGGTAGAGGAGTCAAAGGTGCTTGCAAGTGACTTCATTGTTACCAGGTTAGGAAGTACCATGGTTTCTGTCAAGGAGACATCCTGAGATGCATTGGTTTATGCCAAGTCTCATTGTCTTGGGCAGTTAGTTGCTGGTCCTAAAATCGAGCATGTGCGTGGAGTGGTAAGAGGGAGTCATGAAGGTATGCCCTGGGCCCCTAGGTCAGCCAAAGTCATCCCAAGGTCAGGGTGGCTTTTGTTTAGACCTGTCAGTCAATGTTTTAGCCCTAGCCTTCCTGGAACAACTGTGAGGTGAGCATGGGAGGGTTGAGGACCTCGCCCTGGAGAAGGGTGGAGAAGGAGACAGGCTTGGGGAGAGACAGAGCAGGGGCAAACACTGGAGCCGCCCATGATGCCACCCATGACGCAGCCCTTTTCCTGACATCTTGGAAGCAACAGATACCCAGCCAATAATATGTTTTGTCCCTGTTACAGTGGGACCAAAGCTGGAAATGACTGGAGCTAAATAGGATTTGTTTCCCATAGTGAGGCTTTCGCCCCTACCCAAAGAAGAGAGAAGAGCAGTTAGATAATGATTAGGTGATGTTTCCAGCCATCTGGTCCAGACTGAGCCATCCCTGTGGTGGGAACCTTCAGCACCACAGATTAAAACCAAACCTGATCGTTGTAACCCTGATTGTCTGTTCAGGCACATTTCATTTTATGAAGTTACTCTTTTGTGTTAATCTAAGGAGGACCATCATGGGGACAGTTTGTGGTGAGAGACTTCATAATATTATGAAGACTTCATTATTATGTGTCAGTTAAAGAGACAGAGCTTTGCCCATTAAAGGCCTGTATCTCAATCCTAAGTACTGGTGAGTTACAAAAGTCATAGCCTATTCCATAATCCAACCCCTCTTCTCTTTTCTTTTAGAGTGAGATTAAAATCTAAGAAGTAATAGAGATGCTACTCCTTGGGCCACGATTAGAACCAAATTGTATTTTCCCAAGTGAGATCCAGAAATGTAGGGCCTCACAGTGAGACACATCCTTCTGCCCTCCTGCCCCAGCTCTAGGCTTTTCTGATTTGGGAGTCTGGGATCCTGAGACTGTTTGGTGACCCCTGCCATATGCCCTTGAGTTTGAATGGGCAGGTTCTGGAGTGCCAAGACTCTTCCCAAGCTGCTGGAATCCTACGGGTGCAAGCACCTTATCTTCCCATGCTCTGCACTAACACATGGAAGGCTGAGTAGAATTTAGACGAAGCCACTGTGTACCCAAGCCTTTCGCCCCGTTCTAAAAGGGGAGCACGTGAGCTTTATGTTGCAGATGTGATTTTTATTTTTAAACATGATGAGTGATGGTGTGTGAGCAGTGACGCATCTGCAGCCAGCTAATCTGTATTGTGTAAAAACACACAAACCACAAATTATTTTTAAAAGGGAAGAAGGCAAAAGAACAGATGCAGCGAACTACTCCAGGCATGTGAGTGGAGGGAAGAACTCAACCAGGAGCGTTTCTGAGCAGCCGCAGAGTACAGATTAGCCTGGGTGGGACAGGTGGGAAACTGCTCGTTCTGTCACAGCCCACATTGGTGCTGCCCCTCTCTGGGTACATGTATTTTTTTTCTTTCCTCCTCCCTTTAGTCCTCCTCCTTGAACCCAGGGCCTTGTACCTACTAGGCAAGTGTGTTGCTACTGAGCTGCACTGCAGCCCCTTTTTATTTTTTATTTTGAGATTTACGCAGGCTGCCTCTGGCCTAAAACTCACGATCCTCCTGCCTAAGCCTCCCAAGTTGCTGGGATTACAGGCATGTGCCACAACACCCTGAGATGTATTTCTTCTCTCTCTTTGTAAAATGAATTAACAACTTTAGGTGCACTCTGAGAAGTACAGCAACCAGCAGTGTGCCACATGCAGTATTAGTGCAAAATGAGCCAGCCTGCAGACATACCTGTCACTCACACATGAAGCTAAAAATGTTGATGGCATAGAAGTAGAGAGTAGAGTAGTGGTCACTAGAGGCTGGGCTGAGTGGGCAGGAAGGGCAATCAAGAGAAGTTCATATAACAGGTGCCAAAATACAGTTACATAGAGAAATAAACTCAGATGGTCTACTGCACGGTAGGTTGACTGCAGTTCACAACAATTTGTTATATATTTTATAAAGAACTAGAAGACAGGAGGTCAAAGCTTCTCAACACAAAATGAGAGCGCAATGCTAATTACCCTGATTAGGTCCATCATATGGATGTATCAAGGTATCCCAACGTGCCCCATCACTATGTCCTATTATTATGTGTCAGTTAAAGAGACAGCTTTGCCCGTTAAAGGCCTGTATCTCAATCCTAAATTACAAAAGTCATAGCCTATTCCATAATCCAACCCCTCTTCTGTTTTCTTTTAGAGTGAGATTAAAACCTAAGAACAGAGATGCTACTCCCGGGGCCATGATTAGAAACAAGTTGTATTTCCCCAGGTGAGATCCAGAAACGTAGGACCTCAGAGCCAGACACATCCTCCTCCTGCCCCGGTCTAGGCGCAGTGGTTGGGCTGTGCGTCCTTTGTGAAGACCAGTGAAGCCCCGATGGCCCAGGGCTTGAAGGGCTGGCTCTGGCTGAGTATTCCTCCTCTCTGTCACTGTCCTGGGTGGGGCTCAGGTCACTGGGCAGCTCAGGCCTGGACTATCTGCTGCTCTCCCCAGAGTGTCTCAGCTGGACCCTACTGGGCCCTGGCCTGGTTCTGCACTGAAGAAACTTCTGGTCCAGCAGGGGAGGCAGGCTCGGGGCAGAGAGGGGGTCAGGATGGAGTGTGGGGTCCCAAGGACAGACACAGCATAGAGGCTAACACAGACCGGGGTGGGTCAGGCATCTGGAAGGGTCCCAGGAGAACTGGTGACATCAGAAGGCCGAGATTGGAAGTGTTAGCCAGGAGGAGTTAAAGAGAGGCCCAGGGAACAGGTCTTGGGGGGTGGGGGGGGGCGGCGGAATGTGCAGAGGCCCGAGCCAGGGGAGGCTGAGGTGGCTGGAGGGAGCAGAGTGCCTCTGGGAAGGCGAGGGGGAGATGCCCAGCAGGAGGGGGAACCGCCTCACACAGGGCAGGAGGACTGCACCAGGTGCGGGGCTGCCCTGACGACAGAGGCCAGTTGGGCAAGAGCTCTGCATGTCTGGCCGTTCTGTGTTGATGGAATGCTCCTTGGAGGTGGTCCCCTTCCTCCTGGGAGGGTGACAGGCTCCTCGGAGGGACGTTGAGTGCTGACAGAGTCTGAGGTACGGAGCAAAGGAAGATGGTGCCTGGCATGCTCCTGTGGGAAATGAGGCAATGGGAGTCAGCAGGGCCCAGCAAAGGTGCTGACTGTGTCACCGCCTCTCAACCAGGACAGGGGACTCTGATAAAGGCTTCCCTCCTGGTTGGAGGCACAGTTTGGCAAAAACATGTCTGGTGACCTCGACGCACTGCTTCTCCTCGCTTTCCTACAGGCGCTTCCTGAGGACCAGCCTTCCAAGGGCCTCATGGAGCATGGGACTATACTAGGCATTTACAAATGATAGCTATTATTTATTACCTTGTAAATCCTGAGTTCTTGCTGCTTCTTTTGAAGATTTATGAGTTTCTCTTGCATCAGGTTTCTTTAAGCACGCCCGATTCGGCTCCAACTAAGAGCCCCATTCTAGGAAGAAAACTCATTTTAAGGGAATCATCAATGCTCACCTTCTAGTTTTCTGGCAAAGACACTGGGGGGTACTCAGTTGTCTTTCAGAACATTCCTCTTGGGAGGCTGATCTGGAGGAAGTTTTCACTGTGTTTTTATTTTATTGTCACTGAGATTACCATCGTCCCCAGGCTGGGCTCCTGTCTGTGGCTGTCATTGTACAGATTTGCCAGACTCTTCTGAGGGTTGGTTGTTGTGCGGGTTCCCCATTAACAAACTTGGAACCTGGTGTTGTGCCTCCTCATTGCCTCACTAGCGTGGCAGAGGTTCCCAAACATGAGTGTGTATCTGAACCACTGCTCAGATGCTTGGACAGCTTCAAAGTGTCTGCCTACAAGATGCTCACCCATCACAGAGAAGTAGTAGTGACTTCTCAGTGGCTGGGAGACACCACCTTATCAAGTGACCAGAATTAACATCTCCTCTTGTTGTTGTTCTTAGGTGCCATTGAGTTGGGTCTGACTCATAGCAGCCCTACATACAACAGATCAAACACTACCCAACACTGTACCATGCCCACTGTTGTCAGTGCTTCCCTGCTATTCATAGGATTTTCAGTGGTTGATTGTTTTTCGGGTGTAGGCTGCCATGTCCTTCTCTCAAGCCTGCAGCACCAGGTATTCCCAGGCGGTCTCCCATCCAAGTACTAACCAGACCCGGCCCTGCTATGCTGCCCTGAAACAAGTTACAGTCTCACTTCTTGTGTATTTTGACCAAAAATGCATAATCAGAATTTAAATATAAGCAACCAGCAAGGGAGATACTCTGCAAATACCTGGTCAAGACTCTTCATGTATGTCAAGGTTGTGGAAGACAAAAAGAGCCGGGCACAGTGGCACAAGCCTATAATCCTATGACTTAGGAGGCTGAGGCAGGAGGAACGTGAGTTCGAGGCCAGGGGCAGCCTGTGCAACTCAGTGAGACCCTGACTCAAAGTTTAAAAATAAATAAGTGAAAAAATTTAAAAAGGAAGACAAAGAGAAACTGGAGAACTGTCCTCGATTAGAGGAGACACAGCAACTAAGTGCACTGTGGGGTTGTGGATTTGATCCTGGACCAGAAAATGAATCTCTGTGGGCAGGTGGCACAATGTGAGCACAGGGTCTAGAAGACTTCACAGCTCTGTGGCACCACCAGTGCCCTGCTGTCCACTTATCTTGTGCTGTGTGCCATAGATACTGTGGGGAACCTGGCAAATGGTTTTGGCATCTTTCCCACACCAGAGAGTGGAGAAAAGTGCTCAGGTTTTGGAGCTGGGAAGGCCAAGGCTCAAACCTTGCTCCTAGTGACTGTCAGCTGAGTGGCACAGGTCACAGGTCGTGTTAACTGTTTGAATTTGCCTTTCTTCATCTGCAAACAGATAAACTGCCCACCTCCTGCTGCTGTTGTAAGGATAAGCCAGGCAGATCCTGGAACCCACAGTATGTGTCCCTTCTTTCCTCCCTCCCCCACTCCTTGCCCAGGTGAAACCATCCCTGTGCTATCTGCCTCCCCTGCCGGCCTTTCTCCTGCCCTGCCCCTGTCTCTGCCAGCCCCTGCCAGCGTGCACCCTCCCCGTGACATTTTCAGAAACCTGCATGTAGGGTCATCTCAAAGATGTAGAAAGACGGCTTTGCAGATATGACATGCTCTCTTTGGCTCTTGCTGGATGAGGCATGTGAGGTAGGATTAAGCTGTGGTCCCTTCTGGCCTTTTGCTAGCTCTGCTTCCCTTAGAATTCCCACGTAACGTCCTAGGCCCCTGCCACTCCAAGTGTGGTCCAACAGGATGAGCACCACCTGAGAGCTTGTCAGGGGCGCAGACTCTCAGGTCCCCGCCCAGCCAAGGGGCTCAGTCTGCAGTCTGTCTAGGTCCCCAGGTGATTCATGATGGAGGAGCTGTCTCTGAGCGTACTTGACCCAGGAGTTGATTCCAAGCCAAGAGCACACTTGGCCTTCTTGTTGCGCACCTCTGTGGCGGAGGGCTGAGCTGGACAGTGTGAGAACTAGGGGAGATGCCGTGGATTTGGAGGTCCTCAGGATGTGCGTCATGCCAGCCAGGCCCTGGTGTGGAACTCTCCCCTGGAGACCTCAGGGGCCCCAGGTGCTGCTGACAGCTGGAATGTTAGCCAGGGCCTCTTTGTGGGGATCACCTGTCAGGGTCTTGCTCAGGGTCTGTGCTTTACTTTCTGGGGGTATGGGGTGAGGAGGGGCTTGGGCTTCTTGCCCCACGTACTAGCCAATGACAAGCATGCTTGGCCCCTCTAGGCAATAAATGTTTGCTGTCAGACCAGCTTGTAACTGGGAGTGTCACCTGGTTGAGAGGGCGATGGGGCTGGCGTGTGGGTGCTGGAGAGGAGCCTGCGGAAAGTGAACAGCACAGATTGTGTGTCAGCAGCGAGACCTAATAACGCTCAGCTCTGTCACATGCTGAACAGGCTGTTTCTCTAACCGAGCCAACATTCCTCGGCTGACTCAGTGTGCCTGAGGACCGAGGCATGGGCTTTATGCGCCACACGATCCTACAAGGTGGAACCACCATTAGATCCACTGGGTAGCCCTGAATCCCTGGCCTTAGAAGGGCTAGTGGGGCCCGAGGTCATGTAGTGTTTCTGTGGGGCTGGAATTAAGTCCTGAAATCCTGAATCCAGAGCCTGGCGCTTGTGCTCTACGCTGTACTGACCCTAGGTCCCCTCTGGGATTTGAGCCAGTGTCTTCTGCAAGGAGGAGATGGCCCCAGGGGCTCCTTCTTGTGTTCCTGTGTGGGCCCCCCTGCTGTCAGGGCTCCCAGGTGGGGCTGGACATGGCTGGTGGTCACTCTTGGTGTGTTGGAGACAAGTGTTGGGTTCCAGATTTGCATCTTGGACTTGAGTCCCTGAATCGCAAAGAGAGATGCTTTGGATGAGGAGACATGGAGGCAGAACCCCTTCTTTCTGTGAGGTGCCAGGCATGCTTGCTATGTGCTAGTAAATGGGGCAAGAAACCCAAGTCCCCACCAGAAAGGGTGCACCTTCCAGTGTTAGGGCAGGTGCTGGCATCCAGGCTTTGCACAGTGACTTCAAAGCGTGACTGCTGTGGCTGTGTTGAGTGAGCTGCACAGGAGAGGAGGTCGCTCAGGAGAGCGCCCACACCGCCCAGCGTCCACTGCCATTCCATGGCCAGTTCCCTCCTTTCCTCTCCTTTTCTGACAAATGAGCAGAGGAAAACAGAAAACCACCAGAAACTGTGAATTCACACTCAGTGATTTGGTTTATCCCTTCCCCAGGACTCCAGCATGGGGGAGGCTGGTGTGTTTTAAAACTCTCCTCTTTTTATACTCGCCTGAAGGGCTCGGAGGTGATTAGCTGTTAGAGAAAGATGGTAGCGTTGTCATTTTACAAAGCTGCCTCCTGAGAGTGATCATTATCTGTGGTGGACTAGAAATGTGGAAATAGAAACAGATCCTGGGCCCTGGGTGCTGAGCTAAAGGACAGCCAGGTGGCACAATGAAAATTAGGCAGTGGGCCCGAACTTGCTGCTCTCTCACTTTTTAATTAGAAAATGTATCAGAAAAAGAACACATTTTACTATGAAAATTTGGGTGATTTGGAAAAGCAAAGCTAATAAATACACCCTTAATACTCCCATTCAGAATAAATGCTTTTAGGGCCTCAGTGAAGTATTTACAATCTGTCTTCCTGTCCTCATGGATAAATGTTATCTGGGCAAACTTGAGATCATGGTGATACATATTTTTACAAACCAGCTTTTTACTAAATATCTCAGTCTTTCCCTAGGTAACTAATGACCCTTTTCAATAGCAATTAAAATGTTTGCATTGGATAAAAGCATCATAATTTGTGAACAGCAGCAACAGTGATGGCACAGCTAAGTAACTTGTATAGGACTTGCCATATGCGGGGCAGTGTTCTAACTTTACATATAAATTCCCTTTATCATCACACAGCCCTATCAGATAGATACTTTTATTCCCATTTAATCTTTGTTTTTTTGCATTTCAGCCTTTTCTTTTAAAAAATCTTTTAAACAACCCTGTAATAAATGTATCTTGGGATTATTGTTTGTTTGTTTTACAATACTTGGAAGTTGAACCCAGGGCCTCTCACGTGCTTTGCAAGTGCTCTACCACTGGGCTCCACTCTGAGCCCATTTTATTATTTTATTTTGAGACAAGGTCTCAACTAAGTTACACAGGCTGCCTGCAGCCTCAAACTTGCGTTCCTCGTGCCTCCATCTCCTGAGTTTTGCTGGGATTATAGGCGTGTGCTATCACACCAGACTTCTTTGATTTTTTTGACAGTGCTGGAGATTGAATTTAGGTCCTTAAGCATGCTAGTGAAGCGCTCTAACACTGAGCTACACTCCAAGCCTCTATAATAAATGTTTATACACACTCTTATTTTCCTATAGGTTGATATTGGGTCAAAGAATATGTAGATTTTAAAGCACTAATTCATGTTCCCAATTACCCTATAGAACTAGTCCCTGTTCCCTGACTCCTCCCTCCCTTTTGTTTGGTCTGGAGGTGGCCTCCTGCTGCCTGCAAGGTGAGAGAGGCTGACCACCTGTGTCTGCTGAGCATGGGAACTAATGAATCTGGAGAGGGAGCAGGTCTTTCCTCTGTGGATTAGTCACCAGGACTAGCTGGCCCCCAATCATTCACTTGGGTTTCCTCCCACATAGTGTTGGTTAATCCAGTCCTTTGATTTGGTGTCTTTTGGTGTCTTCCAATGAGATTGAAAGTGCCTTCTGGGCAATAACAGCTTCTCATATGTCTTCGCATAGCTCGGTGTTGGACACAGGGGACTTGTTCTGTAAGCATTTGCTGGTTAAGCAGAAAGGAGGAAAAGTGTTAGTAAACAGGAGTCGAGTTTACTAGTGGCGAAAACAGACTTTGGAGGTGGTGAGATTGGACCACTCCCTGCCTAAACCCCTTTGTAGAAAGCCCACTTGCGTTGCCTAGGTTTGGGTCATTTGTACACCTCAGTGAGGCTCAAGGCCCACGTGAGATTCAGGGCTGTCCGGGCCTTCGGGGTCCTTGTGCTGCCCCTGGAACAGACTGGGAAGATGGCAGTGCAGTGAATTGGCAGGTATGTGGAGCCTGGCAGTCAGAGGGGGCTCCCCAGGGCTGCAGGGCCTGGAGCTGCTGCTTTTCTGGGGGCACCCTGTCTCCTTCCCCAGTATCCTGGAGGGTCCTTTCTCAGGTGGCCGGAAATTGCTGTGTGATAGTGGATTTTTTTTAAAGGTGAAATTTGAGAGAGTGTCGTGGACAGCAATTGATGACTTCTGGGTTTTCTTCATATGGAGAATGTAGTCAGGTATTACTTGTATGAATTAAATAAGTTAAAAGACATATAATAGAAGAACATGATTAGTCTTTGTCTCTAGACTCTCCAGAGATTTACCTCCTTTCAAAATTGTATCATGTCTTAAGGCATTGGAACTTATGTGGTAAGGGGACAGACATGTCCCATATTTTATATGAGAGTGGCCTGTAACATAGATGTGGCCTCCTCTGAGCTTTGCTGGGGTTTCTGGTCTCCTCTCCTGTTCATCCCCCAGGTTTTGGGTCCTAGTGCTGTGGCAGGAAGGGTAAAAGCATCATCATATGGGTGTTTTAGAAAACTGAGCTGCAGGTTAAAAATATGTCATGTGATTCTTTGCCCCCATGAAGTGGCAGTAGATTTTGAGTTATGTTTAGCTTTTGAAGTTCGTAAGAAATTCCCAAGTAAGCAGGCCTTTTTTTATCCACAGGTGTGGAGCGAGTAGCTGTGTAAACCCAGTCTCTGGCTATTTTTAAAATGTTTGGTTCCTCAGCAAAGTGGTGTTTTCTGCAGAGAGGGAACAAGGGTAGCAAAGAGTGGCACAGACAAAACCCCTTAGAAACTCTCTCCTGGACTCTGGGGTAATGGGGCCACTGACCTAAATAAGGACAGGAATCTGCCGAGTACAACAGGCTCTGGCTGCCAGGACAGTGGATTCAAGGCTGAATTGAGGTGGCTCTGTCTTCCAATCACACACTGGCCCTGTGTGCATTTAGGCCCCAAGCCACATGGAGGCCACAACCCCACCCGCAGAAGGCTGAGTCATGACAGGGTGAAGGCCCTCACCAGAGAGGTGGGCCAAGAAAAAGCATTTTATCCCGAGAATCCCAAGAAATGAGGGAATCTCCTTGGGTCCAGGGGTTAGTCCCAGGCGACCATCTTGAATGGGCTGCCCTCAGCTGCGCTGCCCAACTGAGGTAAAGCATCAGCCATGAATGCAATTTAAAACTTTCTGGTCAGAACAAACAGGTGACATTCATTTTAGTGGCCTTTTTTTTCCTCTTAGTATATTTAAAAAAAAACATTTTTGTACATAATCAATATAAAATATTAAGGAAATGTTTTATGTTCTTTGTGCCCCCTTTGAAATCCTGTGTATTTTACCCAAATTGATAATACATCTCAATTCAGATCTGCCATATTTCAACTGCCCACAAGACATGTGTTGCCATGTTGGACGGAGAGTTCTAGAAGCTACATCCCTTGGCCCCTTACAGAATGAAGTGAGGACATGGTAACAGTGCTTCCCAGGCCTGTGGGACTATGCATCACTACAGAGAGTCTTCATGGCGTTAATCTGCCATTTTTTAAAACTCTTAAACCTTAAATAAATTGTGTAGGTAGTAACACTTCTTTATATTTGCACAGAGCTTTCTCATTTGGGGAATCCTTGAGTATGTTCTCTTTTATACCTAGGACCCTGAGGGAGGCAGGCAGGTACTGTTCTTTTGGTCCACTTTTATTGGGGTCATCTGAGTTCGAGGTTCTGATTCACACACAGCACCTGCATGCTTGGAGGTACAATTCTAGCGGAAGAGAAAACCACACTGCCGTGGTTGCGTGTTTAGAATGGTAGTGGGAATATGAGCGGAGCTGTGGAATCAGAAGAGAAAGGCTTTCACCCGCCCAAGGCATGAGGGAGGGCTCTTCTGGGGGCAGGTTTGAATAGTGGATACAGAATGAGGGACCTTTGCTAAGCAGGTGGGGAGGGAGGACCTGCATTCTGAACATGGTCCCTTCCAGTGAGGACTTCTGAACCTGGCCTGTTTGACAGCTCAGGCAGGTTAGAACCCCTGCTTGAATCCCACCACGTGTTCATAGGAGAGGGTCCAGGACCCAGGAGTCTGGGCTGGCCACCCCGAAGCAGCTCTTCATCAGGAAGGAGGGTTCCTTAGGCAGGGTCTTTAGGAAGGAGAGGGCAAGGGATGGGCCCAGTGCAGGAGCCTGCCTATCAGGCAGCCGCAGCTCCAAGGTCTTTTCCTGCCAGCACCACCTTTGTTGTTGCTCTGAGATCTGAAATAAAAATCAGTGGCTGCAGCTCCGCAGTGCCATCATGCTGAAGCTCAGGAGGGCTGTGGGTATTAAGTGCCATCCGTAAAGCATTTCTGTCCTGCTTGTCCTCGCATCTGAGGGGAGAAGTCACCACTTCTTGGATGTTTGAGACCCCCAGTGAACGTGCTTCCCCTCTGGAATCTCACTGCAGGTTTTTGAAATCCAGACAGAGCTCCGGGCCCCTGACCTCTGTTTGCACAAGGCCCTTGGCCCCCACAAGAGCAGAATCGAGAGGACCCCTGAGGCCTGCTGCCCTCCAGGAATGGCGTGCCACCCCTGCAGTCAGCAGTTTTTATTTTTATCACGTCTGCATGTTCCTCTTTTTGCAGTGTGCATCCTAGTGACCCGAATGTGCTGTCTGTCTGGGCCCAGGCCAGCAGGACCAGGTTACTCGAGTTCAGAGGTGATTGGGCCAGAGTTAGGGGTGCTGGTTCCCTGTGTGGCTGGGCAGGGGCCTCACAGGGCAGATTCACCCTGGCCAGGAGCAAAGGTGGCCTGCTAGGGTGACAAGTTCTCCCACTGGAAGGACTGTAAGCTGAAAATAAGGTGGGGCCTGTATTCCCCCTCCCCGGTCCCTTTCATAGCAGCCCTTTAAGAAGAGTAAGCAAAGTGTGCACAAGTTAGATGCTGATATTTAGAAATGGAGAATGAAGCGCATGTACCTCTCAGCATCTGGCAAGGTCAGATTTAGAACCCAGGCTTTCCCATGTGCGTGAGTGAAGCTCTGCTGCGGTTTGATCTGTGCTGATGCAGCCGAACAGGATGGAGGAAGCTCTTTTGATACCCAGTGCTGGGGCAAGGGGCGCACTCCTTCCCTGGAATTGGGAGGTCAGCTGTGGTTGCCTGATGCTGGAGGTTGGGGGAGACACGTGGTAGAGTTTAGAAACAGGAAGGCAGATGGCCCTGTCCCACCCCTCTACTGGCTGATGCCCAAAATGCACCTGATTCTGAAGGGGAGGAAAAGAATATTTGTGGTCTCCCTACCCCATGCCAGGAACTGGGTTAAGTGCTTCCCCCATATAGTGTCATGATTTCTGTACAACTGTCCTGGGAGCGGGCTGGGATTTAGCTCAGTTGGTAGAGCGCTGCGCTGCAGTCTCTGAGGTCCCGAGTTCAATTCCCAGCACCGCAAAAATGGGAGAAGGACCTGGCAATCCACTCCCAAGGCAATCCCGAAACAGTCTGCCATTGAAAACCCTATGAGGGTCGCTATGAGTCGGATACCGACTCGACAGCAACTAACAACAACAACAGTCCTGGGAGCTTATCTTAATGACAGGCACCTTCCACAGGCAGTGGGGGCCATGTGTGGCCCAGGACTGGCAGCATCAGCCCCACCTGGGCAGGAACCTGCTAGGAATGAGCGTTTTTAGACCCCAACCACAGTGTGCGGATGAATTAGCAAGGCCCCTATCTCCACCCCAGGTGGTCCTGAAGTACAGGAAAGCTTGAGGACCCCTCAAGGACAAGAACACAGCATAGGGGCAAGGCCAGGCTCCCATCTCAGGTGTGTGGCCTTGGCATGTTGAGCAGGCATTCCATGTTCTCTCCTGTGAGTTGAGGTGCTTGCCTTGTAGGGTTTGTGGGATCGTGTTGGGTAGTGCACACTCACACTAGCAACAGTGCTGGGTCTGTGGCAGGCATACAACAGATGCTTGCTGTGTCTCACTCATAGGCAGCCGGATCTGTTGGCCTTTAGGGCTATGGATTCCTTGGATTACACTGACTGTCCATTAGCTACCCAATTTCCTTAGTGGTTACAAAAATAGTGTACAAAAATAGCATAGGCTGCTTTGTAGGCCCAGGCTAGGGAGCAGGTTTCCTTTGTCATTACCAGCTCTGATTGGCATATGTGGGCCACTGGGGGGATTTTACAGCCCAGCCTGAGCTTGACATGAGTTCCCTTATTGAGGGCACAACTGCCGTGGACGTGCAGGAGAGTCACATGCTCTCTCGTCCTGTTGTGGGCTACCTTGGGCTTCATGTTCTGACCCTCTCCTGTGTCTGGGTTTAATGGGAGGCTGTTTGGAGTCACCATAGAGTACCACGCACCAGAGGAACCATATGGACTACATGGTTAGGGCACATCAGCTGGACACTGCATGTGGTCTGTGGATGGCACCTGCCCTAGTAATTAATGTGCTTCCTGGCCCTCTGCCGTCTCCCTTGGGGCTTGTGGATGTCTGTGGCCACCATAGAGGGTTGGTTGAGAATCAAGATGTTGAGATTCCTTGGCAAACATCTTTCCATCTCATAACCACCTGGAGCTTTGAGCCCTGTTTTGAACCTATGGGAGCAAAGACTCAAAAAAGTCAAGCATTCATGTCCAGTACACCGCCGTTGGCCATGGTCCTTGTGGGTGAGGTGCTCAGTCCAGTGGCACTCTTCAATCTGGGGTGCATCCTGAGGCTGGAGTGGGACCAGGGCTGGGCTGCTTCCATGGAGCTACCTGCTGGTTATTCCCACTCATGAGACAGAGGGCTGCTGGGCCAGCCTTCTGCCTCTGGAGGCTCAGGATAGACCCTGTGTCCTGCCCGTTCCCCATCACAGCAGCTGTGATCTTGTGGACCATCAGAGAGAGTGGTCAGCTCCAAGACTCTGGTTCAGGCTTCAGAGAATGGACAGCGTGAGCTAATAGGGTTCAAGGTCATTGAGGGACAATTTTCTTAGGAAGACAGCCCTTCCTGTGGCGCAGCCCCAGTCACTGCATGTGTGTCTGTTGGGGTGGAGCTGCAGCAGGCACTAACAACGCATGTCCCTTTGTCGTTTTCCTTGCTCCATCCCTCTGAGCCTAGAGAGTAAGTGTGGCCTCCTTCTAAGTCCCTCTTCACACATGGCCCCAGCCTTAGTCACCTCCATATCCTCATCCTCAAGGTACTGTTTCTCCCAACAGATTTGCATCCTTGCCTTCCTCCCATCTCCTGGCCTCGTCCCTGTGATTGCATCTGGTCCCCATTAAGTCCTGTCGGCCCCCCAGCATGTTCCTGAGCCTCCCTCCCCCACCTTTTGTCCTTCCCTCCCTCTTCCTGTAACCTAACAACTTCACATCTAGCTGTGGTAACAGATCAGCTTTTCCTCCTGGTTCTCAGCCTGGGAGGCTGGTTAAGTTGCCTGCTGTGGCTCTAGTGGCCATATTTACTCAGTGACTACCTCCCATTCAAGGGTCCTGGATGAAGTGAGGACAGGTGTCTCCCCGCCCAGGGCTTCCTGAAGGAGTCCATGGGGGGTTGGTCCTCAGAACGTATCTAAGGTCCTTCCACAAGGGCATCCTTGGGTCTCTCTCGGGTCCTGTGGGGAGGACATGACCTCTCTACGTTGCATGTGCCAGTTCCCCTGAACACAGTGTCAGAGACATGTAGAGAAGGTTCCCATGCGCTCCTCCCAGCTGAGGGAGTCCCGACTGCCTCCTCCTTGGAGTCTCCCATGACCTGTGTTCTGAGGGGCTCCAGAGACCAATAAGACATAGCTGGGTGGTCCATGAGCGTGAGGGCCTTCAGGGTGAAGGGGAGGGGGAGAGCAACGCTCAGCCCAGGGCCCCTCCCCTCAGATTCTATTGCTAGGGCTGCAGTCACAAAGTGCCACAGCCAGGTGGCTCGAACAACCATGGTTGCCCTTCTAAGATTATGGGAGGCTGGAGGCCGAGAGTAAGGTGTCCAAAGGGGTGGTTTCTTCTGAGGCCTCACTCCCTGCCTTGCAGGTGTCTCCTCTCTGTCCTCTGTCCTCATGGGGTCTTTTCCTTGTCCAGATCCTCTGCTTATAAGGACACTGGTCTCATTGGGCTAGGGCCACCCCAGTGGCTTCATTTTAACTGAAGACTTTCCTTCCAAATGCAGTCACGTTGTGAGAGTCTGAAAGTTAGGACTTCACATATAACCTTGCGAGGGACACAGTTCATCTCATGACCCATGGCCTGGAAAGCTCATCTGGATTTTTGGGAAAAGGGCACCTGACTCTGGAGGGCCCTGAAGGGACAGTTCACTCAGCGCAGAAAGGAGGAAAATCCCCCTTAGAGGGGGGAAGCAGGGCTCATGGAGGACAGGACAGGCTCAGAGGGAGCTGGGATGAGGAAGTGGGGGTGAGGGGAGCGGAGGGAAGGCAGTCATGGGCTGATGGGGAGATGAAAAGTGACATGGAAGGTGCCTACCAGCATCTGCTCCCCAGAGTGAGTGCTCAGTAAATGTCGCCATTGCTTGTTCATCGTTTACTCTCCCCCCTTGAAGGGGAAGCAGACAGAAGCATTTTGCCTGGTTTGCTGCAGGACCTGTGCCCAGCACATCCCATGGCTCAATATATATTTGTTGAGTGAATACATTGAAAGCACAAGGGCAAAGCCTATTATAAGTGAACCTTAATTAAAATAGCAATTAATGTGCAAGTAGAGACAGATTGAAGGAATAGAATAACATCTCCAAAGCTGATCCTGGGATTTATGAGAATTTAATACGTGGTGACAGAGCATCACAGATCTGTGAGGAGGGGGGCAGATAATATAGCACATGACCAGTGCAGAGTAATTAGATCCTTCCTTCACAACAGATATTTTAAAAATTGCAATTAGACATTTGGAGTGAAACTGTAAGAAGAAACAAAATATATGGGAATATCTTCTTTTCAAGGGAAGAGTTGGCTTTTTAAGCACAAAACACTAGAGAAAATATCAGAAAAAATAAAGAGCAATGGACTAGACTGCTTTGAAATATTAGCTTTTGTATATCATAAACCTTAGAAACAAATTTGAAGTCAGTGTTTTAAAATTACATCAAATAACAGAAAAGAAGTTTAAAGCTTTTAATATACAAATTGCTTATATAAATGTAGAGGGAGAAAACTTTTCTATCCTATTAGAAAAATTAGCCCAAGGAAAGATATAGATCATTCACAGAAGAAAGAATTACAAGCAGCCAAGTAACGTAGGAGAATGTTTAACTTGTTGGTAATTAAAGAAATGCAAAGGAAAATGAGATACCATTTTTTGCCTGTCAGGTAACCTGGCAGGAGTTGTGTTCAGGAAGGCACTTTCTCAAATTGCTGGTGGGAGGATAGCTGGAAATTGCTTTTCTTGGCACACAGTTTAAAGCAGCTTAAATGCATACAAATCTTTTGAGATAGTAAGTGCAACTCTAGAGATCCAGCTTAAGGAAATCTTAAACATATATCCAATATGTGCAAAGATATTAATCAAGAAAATGTGAAAAAAATATGAATACCTAGCAATAGAGGCAACTGTTAATTGCAGTACATACACATAGCCTCTAAAAATAATTTTTAAAGAATATTCAGTACAGCAATTGTTAACCTCTATTGTATCATGCTCGTTAATGTCCCATTAGCTAAAGTGAGTCATGTGACCAAGCCTGACTCAGTAGGAGCAGACGGCTTGCCAGGGTAACCATCTAATATATGTTCACAGCATGATTGCAGTTCATAACAAAAGGCACACAAAGACACACATATGTAGAAATATATCAGCATGTTATCAATGGATATTCTCTCATTTATTATCCTGTATATTTTAAGAAATTTCTGTAATGAGCATCTATTTTATCATTATAAATAAAAGTATATCTTGAATTAAGTAAGTATGGCTCTGGGTTTGGATAATGTAATATATGATAATGGACAGATTCAAGAATTACCTGGCTTTCCTCCTGCCTTCCCTCCCTCCCCCCATTTTTCTTTCCCTTTCTTTCTCCCTCCCTCCCTCCTTCCCCCTCCCTCCCTCCCTTCCTTCCGTCCTCTTTTCTTTTTTCTTTTCTTCCTCCCTCCATCCCTTCTTTTCTTTTCTTTTTTCTTTTCTTTTCTTCCCTCCCTCCCTCCCTCCTTCCTTCCTTCCTTCCTCTTTCCTTCTTTTTTTGTGGTACTAGGAGCTTGTACCCAGGGGCTTCCACATATATGCTAGACAAGTGCTCTACCACTGAACTACACCTCAGCCTCTTTCTTTTTAATTGTTTATTTTGAGACAGGGTCTTTCTAAGTTGTGTATGCTGCCTCTGGTCTGGAACTCATGATCCTCCTGCCTCCACCTCCCGAGTTGCTGGGACTGTGGGGGTGTGCCCGGCTGTGGGTAGCTTTTTAGATGTGATGACTGAACCAGGAGTAGATAGACTCAAGAATCACATAACCTTGGTTGGATGGTATCCAAGATGGGGAGAGGGGATGTGGGCCCGCTTTGCTTCTGAGAGTCTCATTGAACAGGTTGAATTTGAGACTCCTTAGAGTTGGAGGTCCATCAGATGTTGGAAATACACAGCTGGAGTCCAGAGGAGAAGTGGAGACAAAAGAGAGTTTTTGAATCATTGGTGGTCTTTATGAGAGAGAAAATCTGCTGCCCAGCATTGGAAGTGGTAGAAAAGAGGACACAAGGCAGGTCCTTGAGTTCATCAATATTTAGGACCCTGACACAAGAAGTGCCCGGTGAGTGCCAGCACCAAACATTGCTGCAGGAGGACCCCATTTCACTCCCAGTGCCACTGTCACCCATCTTGCCACCCTTTGCTTCTCCCATGGAGCACATTTGTGACTCCCTGACCCTCTGGGTAATCAGCTGGCTGATGGACGTGCTCTGCCCCTGGTGGTCGGCTCGTGGGAGCAGGGGCACAGTCTCTCTTGCTCTCCGTTGCTAATCACTGTTGTCCAGCATAGCACTTGGCATGGGTTTTCTAGAGGAATGAGTGACCATGCAGCAATCTACTTGGGAAGTCAGATGGACAGGGAGGACCCATGAGGGTGGCTCAGGAGGATTTAGAGACATGGGGTGTCTGGGAGCATTTCAGGGGCAGACCTTTAAGGGGAGAGCAGGCACTGGAGCCAGTGAGTGGTTGTTATTGTTTGTTGTTAGGTGCCATGGAGCCAGGTCCTAGTCATAACAACCTTCATATGATTTTCCTTGGCTGATTGTTCCGGGATTGCTTCAGGGGTGGATTGCCATGTCCTTCTCCCACTTTTGGGGGGCTGGGACTTGACCCTGGGTCTTTAGTGAGTACAGAGCAGTGCCCTATCAACTGAGCTAAACCCCAGCCCCAAGGCCATGGTTAGATGTTGAAAAGGTGGAGGAAGATCTACTTTGAAGTAGGGATGGAAGCAGGTTCTAGGGAAAAGAAATGGGGTCCATGTGTCAAGAGCACAAGAGGGCTGATTCGTCTTCAAAAACAAGGAGTAGAAACTCCTCCAAATGGGAGGGACAAACGTGGAAAATGAGGAGACAGTCACGTACCACCAACTGCACATCCTACTTCCAGCTTCAATTGGATTGGCTAATCTCAGGCTGTGACACTGATTATTCAGAATATCCACAGGAAATCAATGTGCTGTTTGAGACATGAAATTGTGCTGTCCCATCCTCTGTCACCCCTCACTCAAAGCCACTGAGTGTCCCCCCAGAGCCCACCAGGGCTGCCCGCCCCCTCCAGCAAATCTGCTTCAGGAACTCATCTGTCAGAGCACTGGCCTCCTCTGAAGATGCCAGCTCTGGGCAGGCCCAGGAATCTGATCTGGCACCCCTCTGCCAGAGATGACCACCGAACCTGGCTAACCGCTGTCCTCCCCCAAAACACAAGCAAGCGATAGCCCCAGATAAGCGAGCTCTGGCTGCCATTTGTGCAGGAGCCTCAGAGCCAGGCTGGATATTTTCCTCCCTCTGCCTTCTTGGAAGTGCTTTTGAAACCTGTTTTGGAATTCCCTGAGCAGGGAGAAGAGGGCTGATAAAATTAGAGGCCCCTATCATGTGACTGCTCCATTTCACGGGGTCAGCGGGTTCTGCTGGGATCCCAGGCAGCTTTCCAGGACTGACTCTGATCTGCACACAAGGTTCTGAGCCAGCGGGGGGCTCCTGAATTCAGTATTTTAAATTGCAGACTGTGAAGGCTCAGAGGGGCCTGAATTGCAGGCTTGTGCATAAGGTTTTCACACACAGCAGCTGGAATTCATAGTCTTGGTGTCTGGGAAGTGTGGCTTTGAAGATACTGTGAGATGCTGTTGCCTAACAAAAACCATATCCAGGCCCACCAGCTGCTGCCCTTGCCATGACTCTGCACCCCACAGAGAGGGCCACAGCATCACACTGGGTCACCTGGCCCCTGGATGTACCGCTGGGTTCCCCAGAATATGAAAACCAGCATGGTAGGGGATCGGCAGTTGCTTTTAAGGGGCCCCACTGACCTCTTAGCTGCAGCTCTCAGTAGGGACGCCCAGCAACACATGCTAATTGCCAGAGAGGTAGATGGAATATTTTCCTTTTTGTAATGCACAGGAACAGATCTCCAGGGACTAGCTAGATCTCCATATTGGAAGCTGAGGCCAGAAGCCAGGGGTTGGAATTTAGTCAGCCAAGATTCTCAGATGCATCATAGGTACCCACTGGTTCCTGAAGGGGGTGCTCACTGGCATTCTCAAAGCCTGCTCTTGCGCTGTGTGGGGGGCCCCTGCTCCCTGGGATTTTGTTCTACCCTGTTCTGAATTGTGAAGTGCAGCGCTGTGGTTAGATCCTGGGGAGCAAGGACCTGTCTCCTTCCCCTGCTAGTGGGGTTGTTCCTAGGGGGTAGGGGAGAACTGGTTGGTTCCTGCAGTGTCTCTGGGGAGCTCCTTCTCCCCTTCTGGAAGACCTTTGGGCTTCCCTGCAGACCTCAGACGTGTGTCCAGTACAACTGCATTTTGCACACTTCTGTGGGTGAATCTTCTGCCAAAGCCACAGGGAGTGGGGGAGCCCAGCTGCTGGTTCCATTTACCCATTTGATTCTGAGCCAGTGAGCAAATCTTTCCAAATACTTCCTCCCTCTCCAGGCGGTAAGCTTTAATCAAACTTATTCCAGCTCACATGCCCCATGTAAAACTTTTGGGGCAAATATCGATAGTAATTTCCCATGAAGAATATTTGGAAATCTAAAAAGCCCCCAGTACTGTTCTCAGGTATCTAGGGGAATATATCCAGCTAAATTAGCTCAGTTGGCAGAGTGATGCTCTGCAGTCTCTGAGGTCCCAAGTTCGATTCCCAGCACTGCAAAAATGGGAGAAGGAGTGGCAGTCCACTCCCGAGGCAATCCTGACACAATCAGCCATTGAAAACCCTATGCGGGCAACTTGACAGACCCTAACAACAACAACAGCAACAATAACAACAACAACAACAACAAGGAAGGAAAAGAAGGAAAGAAGAGGTTTGGGAGCTACAGCTCAGCTGCAGAGGTCCATTGTTTATTGATTGCCTTGCCCAGGGCTGCTGTGCTCTGTGGGCCTTGTGGGGTGGCCCCCACGGATGGAAGACAAGTCTTTGCAACTGGTGCCTCATTACATCACCCACATGGTTCTGATGAAAGAAAAATTGAAAATTGCCAAGAAAATGTTCATTCTCTTTGTTGATCAAATAATTGGAAACTTACACCACACCTTTTCCACCTACTAAACTGACAAGCTGGGAGAAGGACCTGGCAATCCACTCCCAAGGTAATCCCGAAACAGTCTGCCATTGAAAACCCTATGAGGGTCGCTATGAGTCGGATACCGACTTGACGGCACCTAACAACAACAAAACTGACAAGCATGTTTTAAAAAAATTACCCTAGAAGCCAGGCATGGTGAGGCATACCTGGAATCCTAGTATTTGGGAGGCTGAGGCAGGGGGAATTCAAGTTTGAGGCCAGCCTGGATTGCAGTGAGCCACTGTCTAAAAAAAAAAAAAAAGGGAGAATGCGTTGTACAATTTTTAGTGGAGTTCTAAATCTGCAAAGCAATTTTGTAAAAGTTATTAAAACCTTAAAAATGCATGTGACCCCTGACCTAGCAGTCCTGCCTATTTATTGTTGGAAACAGTTAAAGTTGTACAGGAAATAATGTGTTTGAAGTTTTTCACCAAAATGATAATTAAAACAGTGAACAATTTGAAACAGCCTTAATATCTAACAAAGCTTATTAAATTATGGCGTAGATCTGAATATTTGTACATATCTCCATTAAAGTCACTTAACTACATCAAGTCATATGTCAGTTATTATTAATGATAATAATTTATGACATTACTTGATGAGAACTTAAAAATAGTGAAAAACAGCCAGGCATGGTGGCACATAACTGTAATCCCAGTGGTTTGAGAGGCTCAGGCAGTAGGATTACAAGTTGGGGGCCAGAGGCAGCCTGAGTAACTTAACGAGACCCTGTCTCAAAATTAAAAAATTAAAAATGGGCTGGGGTGCAGCCCAGTGGCAGAGAGCCTGCAAAGTATGTGCAAGGCCTTGCATTCAACCCCTTAAGTACTACAAAAAAATCTTCTTAAAAGGAAAGCATCACATAAAATATAATTCTAATTTTACAAAATGTACGTATTCATTTTTTAAAGGTCTAGCATATATGTCAAGAACTTCATGGTAATTCCTAGGTACCGGAAGGGTAGTCAGTGTTCTTTTTTATTTATTTATTTTTGTCTATTTCCTATATTTTCTGCAAAAAACAACATGTGCTTTGTAGATGATTTATTTTTTAAAACTAACTGAAAGATGTGTGTAAAATATGACCTCATAGTGACTGCTTTAAATAACTAGGGAGTTTAACTGGCTGGTTTATATTACAGAGAGGGATGAAGATTTGCTTTTTGTTGATTAATGAAGCTACTGCGTCTGACAAAGCCCAGGGGTGAGTTTGGCCTGGCCTAAAAGGAAGAGAATCCTTGCAAAGAGGTGAAAGGTCAGCACTGAAAGCCAGATGAAGAATTTTGGCAGGAGCATTACTTTGGAATCACAGACCCTGCCTCTACTGTGTTAGATAATTTTCTAATTTCCAGTGTGCTCTGAAAGTGGAAATTTCTTTATCGCTTACGTGTTCTGTTAATTGCTATTATTGTTTCCCAGAAAATCACACGAGGAACAAAGTTCTTCAGATGGTGACTGTGAATTAAATGGAGCAGCAGTGAGAGCAGCTGGGCACAGAGGGCCCCTGGTTGTGAGGAAGTGCTGGGTGGTGGTCCAGTATGTTTTGAAGTGCACTGGGAGCAATCATTTACACCGTGTCCTGTGCGAAAAATAGCACCCTTCCGTGCCTGAAGATCGGTGATCAGATGTAAAGTTGGGCTTTAGAGTTGTTTCATGGTAGCTTGAAGGACTTGAGATGGAAACATGAGATCCTAGAAGATGAAGAAAGGGGGCCTAGGGAAGGGAAATGGTGGCTTTGCCTAGATTAGAATGGGTTCAGTGGGGCTGAATGCTAGAGAGGAGATCCTTAGCCAGAGCCTGGCAGTGGAATTCCATGACAGCAGTTCATTTGGAAACAAGAATTATTATTTTGAGGCCAGTCTTTGTGTGAAATAGCAGAAACCAGATCAGTGAGCTGCAGCTTTTCTTTGAAATGCATCCCCCAAACAAGATGGGTTGGTGAGTGGTTAGGCAGACAGACCAGGGATAAAGCTGATCAAGCAAAATGCTAAGTGTGGACTATAGGAGATGGATCTGTGATCCTTCATGGTACAGCTCCCCAAACCTTCCTGTAGGTTTGAAACTTTTCATAAGTAAAATGTTGGGAGTGAAAAGGCAGAGCAACTAGATGGCAAAACCTGAACTCGTGGGGATTTACAGAAATGGTAACAACAATACAAAAAGCAAAAGACAAACCAAAAATCCCCGACCTCCTATTTATTGCCCTGGTGCTAACCAGCATGCACTAAAAAGTGTGTGTGTGTGTGTGTGTGTGTGTGTGTGTGTGTGTGTGTGTGTGTGTGTATGTGTGTGTGTTATTTACTTCCATCCTTACAGGACTCAGTACACATAAAGAAATGCATACAGCACAAAAGATTGAAATGTTTGAGGGAAGCCTAGTAAATGGAGAGGGAAGAGGGGAAAGTAAGACAAGATCGGCCTCTGGAAATATCTGCGACATGGTTCTGAACAGGTTGCTAAAGGAAGGCCACAGGCTGGGCGCAGTGACTCACACCTGTAATCCCAGCAACTCAGGAGGCAGAGGCAGGAGGATTGCAGGATGGAGGCCAGAGACAGCCTGCATAACTTAGCAAGACCCTGACTCAAGATAAAAAATAAAAAGGAGGATAAGGTTGCAACTCAGTGGTAGAACGCAGGCAAAAATATGAGCAACACCCTGGTTCAGCCCCCTATTACCAGAAGAATAAAAATAAAGGAAGGCCACAGGAAGTTTGTTTCGTATCCCTCTCCAGCGAAAGCCAAGGAATAATCAAAGAGTGATTTAGGATGAGCACCTGGGAAAGAAAGTGGTGGAAATTACTTTTTCCTGAAGGAAAAAAGTAATCACCTTTAGATGATAATTGTAGCATTTTCTGAATATAGTGGGCAGATGGCTCCTTTTTGGGTAAAAGAAACTAAAGAGGAGGTCTCAAGTTCTTAGATGCCCCTGATTCACGTGGACTAGGGGGGTGCATGATACTAATTGGAGTGTCCCCTTGGTTTAGGCACATCTGGCTTGTGTCATTATAACTACTTGGGTTAAGATTGACTAGAAAGAACCTCGTGGAAGACCTCCAGCTTCGTCTCTTGGGCATTGATTTGATGCCAGGAGGAAGCTTGGGGTGAAAAAGTGGTACCAGGTGGAGCCCCAGGCCTTGGGTGTGGATGACGGTGTGGCTTTTCCCATGTGGTGTGGCCCCAGAGTGAATGACAGCGACTCCATTTGATGCTATGGAGCCAAAAAGAGTATGTGGGAGGCACGTGGCCCAGTGAGTGTCAGAGGGAAGGCTAAGAAAAATGCTCCTTTCTTTCCACTTTCACCCTAATACCAACCTTAAAGCCACACTGAATTCTTACAGCAGATCCATTTTCTCAGTGTAAAGGAAGAGTTTCACTCTTCACTTTAAAATGACCTGATACTTCATTTCTTTTCAGCGTTTTACACCTCACCGTCTGAAGTTTTGATTCTTACTGTCTTTTGGTAAAGGGATTTGCATTTTGAATACATTATAGCTCCAAAAATGTGTAGGAACCAGTTCTGTTATACACATACTGGTCATACTGAGTCTGAAATTGGAAGTGCTCCCAAATCCAAAATTTTTTGAGTGCTGAGGTAATGCCCTAATGGGAAAATTCCACTCCCGACCTCATGGGATGGGTCATACTCAAAACACAGACACACTGAAAATACTGTATAAAATAATCTTCAGCTATGTGTATAAAGGGTACATGAAACCTTAATAAATTCGTATTTAGAATTGGGTCCCATCTCTAAAATTATATATATATGTGTGTGTGTGTGTGTATATATCTATATATATACATACACACATACACACACACATACATGCATACACCCATACATACATACACATACACACACATATATACACACATACACACATATACACATATACATACATACACACATGTACGTAAATATTTTATATATACGTGTGTGTATGTATATATACACACATATACATATATGCTTGCAGCCATAGCACTGTGGCATCAGATCCCGTCAGATCTCAGAAGTTAAGCAGGGTCGGGCCTGGTTAATACTTGGATGGGAGACCGCCTGGGGACACTGGGTGCTGTAGGCTTGGGAGAAGGACCTGGCACCCGCTCCCAAAAATCAATCCACCCTTGAAAACCCTATGAACAGCAGAGAAGCACTGACAGAGTGTTTCGCTTATTGTACCTAGGGTTGCTATGAGTTGGATACCGACTTGATGGCACCTAACAACAATAACAACACACACACACACATATAAATATTTGCATACATGTGCACATATTCCAAAATCCAAAAAAATCTGAAATATGAAACATCTCTGTTCCTAAGCACTTAAGGAATATTTAATTTGCATATTTTTATTATCTTTATACTTTACATTTTTAGTTTGGGAGAAAAAAGGAAAACAAAACTGTGTTATCTCCTCAGCTCCAGAAAAGTTATAATATTCTTTGCACTTCTTTGAGGGGGAGTGGCCTGGATTGACCTGGAATTAAAAGTGTAAACGGGTAAGGACGGTAATCAAATTATTCAATAATACAGAAGGGACACTACAGGTCCCAGCCTGACGGTTAGAAGACCTGACACTGCAAAATGTTTGTTCAGCAACTCCACCTTCACAGGACTTTTTCAGGTTGTTGGCCAATCATTTGGAACCTATTTTTAAAGTAGCTAAAATACTGATTTGATTTTGAGGAATGAAAGCTTTATATTCTTTCCAGGCCCAAAGAATGTAAGAATTGTGTACCAGGTCATGTTCACTTCAGTTCAGAAAAATTTTAATAGCTATCATTTATTGCTTACGTACTATATGCTAGAAGCAATATACTATAATAAATGACATTTCATTGATTCTCACAATGAACCTATTAAGTACTTAGAATCATTATCCTGGTTTATAGTCTTTAACCAGATGCCTTCTTAAGAGAGAGGTCTTCCCTGATGTCCCCATGGCACACACCCATAGTCCCTTGCCCTGCTTTATTTTTTATAACTCATCATGAGAAACATTATATAGCTACATAATTTATTGTATATTCCATCCATAAAATGTACAATAGAAATACTACATAATATGTAGGCCTACAGCCATAGCACTGTGGCGTCCGATCCCATCAGATCTCAGAAGCTAAGCAGGGTCGGGCCTGGTTAGTACTTGGATGGGTGACCGCCTGGGAACACCAGGTGCTGTAGGCTTGGGAGAAGGACCTGGCAGCCCACTCCCAAAAAACAATCTGCCATTGAAAAACCTATGAATAGCAGAGAAGTATGACAATAGTGTCTCATCTGTTGTACAAAGGGTTCCTATGAGTTGGATACCAACTGGATGGCACCCAACAACAACTACATATATTATGTAATTATTAGTTTGTTGAAGATCCCTCCTGTCTTAGTCTGTTCAGGATACTATGACAAAATACCATAGCATGGGTTGCTTATAAACAACAGAAATTTCTCATACTTTTGGATGCTGAGGAGTCTAAGATCTAGGCCGGCAGATTCAGTATCCTGTAAAGAACTGTTTCCTGGTTTGTAGATGATGCTTTCTCTCCGTGTTCTCATGTGGTAGAAGGGGCAGGGCAGCTCTCTGAGCTCTGGTGTATCTCAAAGGTATTATCGGTGGTTTCTTTGCAGTAAAGTAAATATCCCAATAGAACAAGTCATATAATTTTTTTTTTTTGGTTTCACAGTGCATATAAAACTTATATTTACACTATATAGTAGTAACCTCTTAAGTGTGTAATAGCATAATGTTTTTAAAAAGTCACTTACCTTAATTTCAAAGTACTTTATCGCTAAGAAATGCAAGTGATCATCTGAGCCTCCATTGCTAGTGGATAGTCTTGCCTCAGCATTGCTGGCTGCTGCTGACTAGTCAGGGTAGAGCTTGCTAAAGGTTGGGGAGACTGGCAATTTCTTAAGATAGCAGTAAAACTGACTGCATGGATTGGCTCTTTTTCACGATTTTTTTTTCTGTAGCATGTGATGATGATTGAGAGCATTTTATGCACAGAACTTGTCAAAATTGGAGTCAATCCTTTCAAATTCTGCCACTGCTGATCAACTAAATTTATATAACAGTCTAAATCCTTGGTTGTCATTTCAAAAATGTTTGCTGCATCTTCACCAGAAGTAGATTCATTGCAAGAAACCAATTGCTCAGTGATAAGAATGCCTAATCTGTTAAAAGTTTTGTCATGAGACTGCAGCAATTGAGCCACATCTTCAAGCTCCAAGTCTAATTCTAGTTTTCCTACTCTTTCCATCACATCTACAGTTACTTCCTCCACTGAACTCTTGAACCCCATAAAGTCATCCATGAGGGTTGCCATCACCATCTTCCAAATTCTTGTTATGTTGTTAATGTTGTTAATGTTGTTAATGTTGATATTTTGACTTCCCATGAATCATGAAGCCTACAGCCATACCACTGTGGCATCTGATCCTGTCAGATCTCGGAAGCTAAGTAGGGTAGGACCTGGTTAGTACTTGGATGGGAGACCTTCTGGGAATACCAGGTGCTATAGACTTGGGAGAAGGACTCGGCAATCCACTTCTAAGAAATAATCAGCCATTGAAAATCCTATAAATAGCAGAGAAGCATGACAATAGCGTTTCGTCTGTTGTACATAGGATCTCTATGAGTTGGACACCAACTTGGTGGCACCTAACAACAACAATGAATCCTGAATGTTCTTAATGGCATCTAGAATGGTGAATCCTTTCCAGAAGGTTTTCAATTTACTCTGTCCAGATGTATCAGAGGAATCGCTATTTATAGAATCTACAGTCTTACAAAATGTATTTCTTAAATAATAAGCCTTGAAGGTTGAAATGACTCCTTGATCTGTGGGCTGCAGAATGGATGCTATATTGGCAGGCAGAAAAGCAACATTAGTCTTGTACATTTTCATCAGAGCACTATTGACTGGGTGTATTGTCAATAGGCAGTAGTATTTGAAAGAAATCTTTTCTGAGCAGTAGGTTGCAACAATGGGCTTCAAATATTCTGGGAATTGTGCTGCAAATAAATATCCTGTCATCCAGGCTTTATGACTCCATTTGTAGAGTGGAGGCAGAGTAAATTCAGTATAATTCTTAAGGGCCCTAGGATTTTTGGAATGGTAAATGAACATTGACTTGTAATTAAAGGTTACCAGCTTCATTAGTTCCTAACAAGAGAATCAACCTGTCCATTGAAGCTCTGAAGTGAGGCATTGACTTCTCTCTGGCTATGAAAGTCCTACGTTATCTTCTTCCAGTACAAGTCTTTTTGTCTGCTGTGAAAATCTGTTGTTCAATGGAGCCATCATCAAACATCTTAGCTGCATCACCTGGATAACTTGCTATGGCTTTGACATCAGCCCTTGCTGTTTCACTTGCACTTTTATGTTATAGAGACAGCTTCTTTGCTTAAACCTTATGAACCAACCTCTGTTAATTTTGCAATTTACTCCCGCAGCTTCCTCACCTCTCTCAGCCTTCACAGCATCAGAGAGAGTTAGAGCCTGGCTCTGGATTGGGCTGTGGCTAAAGAGAATGTTGCGGCTGGTCTGATCTTCTACCCCCACCACTAAAATATTTGTATTATCAGCAATGAGGCTGTTCCACTTTTTAATTGTATGTGCATTCACTGGACTTAACACTTTTTATCTCCATCAAAAACTTTTCCTTTGCATTCCAACTTGTCTAAGTGGCAGAAGAGGCCTAGCTTTTGGCCTGACTCATGTTTTGACCTGCCTTTTTCACTAAGCTTGATCATTTCTAACTTTGATTTAAGTAAGAGACTTTTGGCTCTTCCATTCACTTGGACACTTAGAGGCCATTGTAGAGTTATTAAATGACCTAGTTTCGGTATTGTCCCATGTCTTAGGGGACAGGGAACCCTGAAGGAAGGGAGGAAGATGGGGGAACAGCTGGTTGATAGGGCAGTCAGAACACACACAATTAAGGTTGCTGTCATATATGAGCATAGTTCATGGTGTCTTGAAAGAATTACCATGAGAAGATCGAAGATCACTGATCACAGATCACCATAACAGATGTGATAATCATGAAATGGTTTGAAGTATTGCAAGAATTTCCAAAATATGACATAAGTGATTCAAAGCGATCACATCCTCTTAGGAAAATGTTATTGCTAGACTTAATGCAGAGTTGCCGAAAATCTTCCATTTGTAAACATGTGGTGTCTGAAAAGCACAATAAAATGAGGTACACCTGTAGGAGGGCACTAATCCCTCACAGTGTAATCGCCTTCCAAAGCTTCCACCTCCCCATACTATCATGTTGGGGACTGGATTTCAACATATAAATTTTAGGGGTCACAAACATCCAGGTCATAGCCCTCCCTATCTATGGTGTGCTGGAGCTAGGCACAGAGGGCTCACAAGAGTCACCTGTGCACACTTCCTCCAAGCTCTGCATTCAGTCACTCTAAGCCGGTAGCTTGAAATGGGCCATGATAGCATATTTACTTAATCTGTAGATCCAGAAAGCAGTTCAAACTATTATAAGTGATTATTAAGCAGTGCAGATATTGTCAAAAAATTGTCCTTAAGCTCTCTAATGGAAAGACAACCTAATGACTGCATTTTAGAGCAAAAGTCTAGAAGATTGTTAATGGAGATCAACTGAAGCAGGAGGATTATGAATTCAAGGCCAGCCTGGGGCACATGTTGAGTTCCAGGCCAACTGACCTCTATAGTAAGACCCTATCTCAAAAAAAAAAAAAAAAAGTTAATGGCAATCAAAATGGGGAGAGATGAAGGTGGTTATGCTGCCTGTCTGGAATGGGTGGGTACCAAAAATAGTTGTTTCTTTCTTTATTGTAATCTTTAGACAAGTGTTAATGGCTAAAGAAAGGTTCTGCATGATCAGAGTGCTGATATCTACCATTTATGGAGGCTCACTGTGAGCTGAGCAATGTGTTCAGGACTTTACCTTCATCAGCTCCGCTCCTGGCCACAGAGCTGGGTCCAGGCTCCATCCACCTTTGCCCATCTTCTGCAGAGTTATTGAGGTTCTCCAAGCCCTATACCTAGTAGATGTACGGAGACAAGTGATTTCAGGGCCCTGATCTTATTCTCTGCACTAACATAAAAAAACTTAAAGGTAAACACTGGTAGATCCAAAAACAAATTCTAGTACTACTCAAACATTTGGAAATCAGAAGATAAAACTCATTATGAAGTAGACCCAAAAAAGTACCAATGCATTTTATTTATTTATAATTATTAATCTTGCTACTACTATTATTAATGTTTTGAGACAGGGTCTCATTGTGTAGCCCAAGATGGCCTTGAACTCATGATCCTCCTGCCTTAGCCTCCTGAGTGCTGGGATTACAGGTATGTACCACCATGCCTGGGTGTTTTATTTTACTGGATAGGAAGTAATATTTATTGGTGGGCATGATTAAGGAGGAGGCAACACAGTGGAAGTCCTCACAAGTGTAGAGCCCACCACTTGTCCAGGGGACCACAAATACATATGCATTTGACTACAGCCCTTCAGGATGAGCTGCTTCTCAGCTACCATGTATTCAAATTTATCTACATTAAATTTGGTGGAGCCCCACTTCTTTGTGATGTGGATCTTCTGGTAGACAGGGAACTTGACCTTGGCCCTTTGTAGCACATGCTCCATGTTCTGTAGCTTGGTGCAAAAGGAGATGATGACTTGGCCAATGTGAACCCTGGCTGCCCTGGTTCTTCCCAAAGGCACCCACTTACCTATATAGAATCTTACCTATATAGAATCTAGAGTCACAGACCTGGATTTCCATTGGAAAGAGCTGTCTGTCTGTAGGGTCCCTTAGGTCAACCCATACATGCAACAGGCTGTGTATACCTTCAAGGAGGCTGCTACCTGCAGCCATTGAACACTGGGAAATAGTTTATAAAGCAGGAAATGTATATGGTACTTCCTCTAACCATGCTGTACTAGAATTAAGTTGTTGTTGTTCGGTGCCAACGAGTCAGTATCCGACTCATAGTGACCCTACGTACAACAGGAGAAATAGTATTGTTGGTGTTTCTCTGCTATTCATAGGGTTTTGAATGGCTGATTGGTTTTTTTTTTGGGGGGGGGAGGTTGCCAGGTCCTTCTCCCAAGCCTCTAGCACCTGGTGTTCCCAAGCTGTCTCCCATCCAAGTAATAACCAGACCTGACCCTGCTTAGCTTCTGAGACCTGATGGAATTGGATGCCACAGTGGTACAGCTGTAGGGACTAGAATTATGTTGTTGTTGTTGTTAGGTGCCGTCGAGTCAAGTCCGACTCATAGCGACCCTATGTACAGCAGATCGAAACACTTGCCGATTCTGTGCCAGGCAAACCATCTTATTTATATTTAAGCCCATTGTTGCAGACACTGTATCAATCCATCTGGTGGAGGGTTTTCCTCTTTTGTGTTGACCTGCCACTCTCCCAAACATGATGTCCTTCTCCAGGGATTGATCTCTCCTAACTACATGTCTGAAATATGTAAGACGCAGTCTGGCCGTTCTTGCTTCCAAGGAGCACTCTGGTTGCGCTTCTTCTAGGACAGATTTGGTTCTTTTGGCAGTCCATGGTATACACAATAGACGTCTCCAGCACCATAATTCAAAAGCATCAATTCTTTTTCTGTCTCTCTTATTCAATGTCCAGCTTTCACAACCATATGATGCCACTGAAAATACCATGGCATGAGTCAGACGCACCTTCGTCTTCAATGTGACATCTTTGCTTTTCAATACTCTAAAGAGATCTTTTGCCACAGCTTTTCCTAGAGCAATGCATCTTTTGATTTCTTGACTGCTGCTTCCACAGGTGTTGATTATAGAGTCAACCAAAGCAAAATCTTGGACAACTTCAGTCTTTTCTCCATTATTCTGAAGTTGCATACTGACCCGGTCATAAGGACTTTTGTTTTGTTGATGTTTAGTCGGAACCCATATTGAAGGCTATGATCTTTGATCTTCATCAGTAAATGTTTTAAATCCTCTTCACTTTCAGTAAACAGTTGTGTCATCTGCATAACACAGGTTGTTAATGAGTCTTCCTCCAATCTTGATGCTGCGTTCTTCCTCATAAAGTCCAGCTTCTCAGATTATTTGCTCAGCGTATAAACTGAAGAGATAGGGTGAAAGTATACAGCCTTGACACACACCTTTCTCAATTTTAAACCGCTCAGTGTTTCCTTGTTCTATTTGAACAACTGTCTCCTGGTTCATGTACAGATTTCTCATGAGCACAATTAAGTGTTCTGGTATTCCCATTTTCCAAAGTGTTATCCATAATTTGTTATGATCCACACAATCAAATGCTTTTGCATAGTCAATAAAACAAAGATAGACATCTTTCTGATATTCTCTGCTTTCAGCTAATATCCACCTGACATCAGCCCTCTTTGGGCTGGTTCCCTGCCCTCTTCTGAATCCTGCTTGATTTTCTGGTAATTCCCTGTCTACATACTGCTGCAGTCGTGTTTGAATGATCTTTAGTAGAATTTTGCTGGTGTGATATTAATGATATTGTCCAATAGTTTGCACATTCAGTTGGATCCCCTTTTTTGGGAATAGGCACAAATATGGATCTCTTCCAGTCAGCTGGCCAAGTAGCTGTTTTCCAAATCTGTTGGCATAAACATGTTAACACCTCCAGTGCTGCATCTGTTTGTTGAAGCATCTCTATTGGTATCCCATCAATTCCTGGAGCCTTGTGTTTCCCCAGTTCTTTCAAGGCAGCTTCCACTTCGTCCTTCAACACCATTGGTTCCTCTTCATATGCAACCTCTTGGAATGGTTGGTCATCTAACAATTCTTTCTTGTATCATGACTCTGTGTGTTCTTCCCATCTTCTTTTGATGTTTCCTGCATCATTTAATGTTTTCCCTGTAGAATCTTTCACTACTGCCACTCGAGGCTTGAATTTTTCTTCACTTCCTTAAGCTTGAGAAACAGAGCGTGTTCTTCCCTTTTGGTTTTCTGCCTCCAAGTCCTTGCACATGTCATTATAATATTTGTTTTTGTCTTCTTGAGCTGCCTTCTGAAATCTTCTGTTTAGTTCCTGAACTTCCTCATGTCTTCCTTTTGCTTTAGCTACTGGACATTCGAGGGCAAGCTCCAGTGTCTCTTTTGACATGTAATTTGGTCTTTTCTTTTTTTCTTATCTTTTTAAGAACTTATTGCTTCCTTCTTGAATGATATGTTTTATGTCATGCCACAACTCTTCTGGTCTCCTGTCATTTGTGTCTAATGCATTAAACCTATTTTTGAGGTGGTCTCTGAACTCAGGTGGGATATACTCAAGGTCATACTGTGGCTCTTGTATACTTGTTCTAATTTTCTTCAGCTTCAGTTTGAACTTGCATATGAGAAGTTGATGGTTTGATCCGTAGTCAGCACCTGGTCTTGTGTTGACATTTTGTACAGAGCTTTTCCATCGTCTCTTTCCACATATATAGTCAATTTGATTCCTGTATGTTCCATCTGGTGAAGTCCATGTGTATAGTCTCCATTTATGATGTTGAAAAAATGTATTTGCAATGAAAAGGTTATTGGTCTGACAAAATTCTATCATGCGATCTCCAGCTTCGTTTCTGTCACCAAGACCATGTTTTCCAACTACTGAGCCTTCTTCTTTGTTTCCAACCATTGCATTCCAGTCACCAGTGATTATCAGTATATCTTGATTGCATGTTTGATCTACTTCAGATTGCAGAAGCTGATAGAAGTCTTCCCTTTCTTCATTTGTGGCCTTAGTGATGGGTGCATAAATTTGAATAATAGTCATATTAACTGGCCTTCCTTGTAGGTGTATGGATATTATTCTATCACTGACAGCATTGTATTTCATGACAGATCTTGAAGTGTCTTTTTTGATGATGAATGCAACCCCATTTCTCTTTAGTTTATCATTCCCAGCATAGTAGACCATATGATTGTCTGACTCAAAATGGCCTATGCTGGTCCATTTTAGCTCACTGATGCTTAGAATGTCAATGTTTATGCACTCCATTTCTCTTTTAACAATTTCTAATTTGCCTAGATTCATACTACGTACATTCCATGTTCCAATTATTAATCGATGTTTACAGTTGTTTCTCCTCATTTTGAGTCGTGTCACATCAGCAAGTTGAGCACCCTGGGGCTTTACTCCATTTCCGTCATCACGGTAGACTCTACTTTGAGGAGGCAACTCTTCCCCAGTAGTCTTTTGAGTGCCTTCCAACCTGGGGGCCTCATTTTCCAGCACTATATCTGACAGTGTCTCTTTGCTATCCATAGGGTTTTCAATGGCTAGTTGTTTTCGGAGTGGCTCGCCAGGTCCTACTCCCTAGTCTGTCTTAGTCTGGAAGCTCAGCTGAAAACCTGTCCCCCTTGGGTAACCTTGCTCATGTCCGAGGTTACAGTGGCAGAGCTCTCAGCCTCATCGCAACACACAAGCCCCAACAGTGGCAAACTGACAGACATGTGGGGGGACTAGAATTATAGAAAAGCCTAAATCACAAAGTTAAAAACCCAACTGTAGTCATGTGTCACTTAGCAATAGAGGCACATTCTAAGAAATGTGTCATTAGGTAATGTTGATATTATGCAAACACTGTGCTTACACAGAGGGCTGTGATGGAACTTGTTGCTGTTTTTAGGTGCCATTGAGTTGGCGTTGACTCAGTGACCCTCAGGGTTTTCAATGGCTATTTTTCGGCATTGTTTCGGGAGTGGGTTGCCAGGTCCTGCTCTGATTTTTGCAGTGCTTGGGATTGAACCCAGGGCCTTAGAGAGTACAGAGCAGTACTCTACCAACTGAGCTACCAGTTTAATTTAATCATGTTTCTCTCATATGGGGATGCTAGACTTTAACATATACATTGAACATTTGTGTGTGTGTGTGTGTGTGTGTGTAAAACGTATATAAAATATATATCATGTGTTAGGATTTAGCTGAGTTGGTAGGGCATTTGCTCTGTGCCCTCTGAGGCCCTGGGTTCGTACTGCAAAAATGAGAGAAGGACGTGGCAGCCCACTCTGGAAACAATCCTGAAACAATCAGCCATTGAAAACCCTCTGGGGGTTACTGTGAGTCAGATGTGACTCAGCAGCACCTAAAAATAACATGATGGCCCTAAGTGAAATAGTCTCATGAAACCATCATATCTGTGGGTCATCATTGACTGAAATGCCCTTATGGTGCAGGTCAATACTTGGAGATATAAAAACAATCCAAATAACTCTTGAATCCAATGAGGGATCAGAACTGCCCCTGAAGATTGGATAGAATGCAGCAAGAAGGCTAAACGATGATATTTGAAACTCATGCAAATATACACTGAGAGAAAAATGTGTGACTTTCTATACAAGAAGTCATTTAAGCAAATGGGTTGCAACTCAAGAAAGTAGACAAATTAATGAAAATAAAGGAAAGTTGGAGAAAGAAATTAGGGTAAATATCAACCTGAATCAGATAGAAAAAGGATGGTGGCAGAATCGATCAATCCTGGTGCTAATTTTTCAGAAGACCAACAAAGTAGACTGATTCCTCACAAGTCTGTTTTTAAATGAAAAATATATATATATATATATATATATATACCCACATTAAAGAATGAGGAAAGGGCCAGACCTGGTGGCGCACTCCAGTAATCCCAACAACTTGGGAGGTGGAGGCAAGAGAATCATGAGTTCAAGACCAGAGGGAGCCTATGCAACTTAATGAGACCCTGACTCAAAATAAAAAAAAGAGAAAAAGTGGGCTTGGGGTGCTGCCCAGTGGTAGAGCACTTGCAAAGTATGGGTGAGGCCCTGGGTTCAACCCCCCAGAGCTGAAGAAAAAAAGAGAGAAAAAAAAAGAGGCATAAGCACAAATGTGGAGGTTGGTTTTAAGTTTTAAAAGATTAGTACAGTTCTTTGTTCAAAATTTGGAAATGTGAATGAATCGGACAGTTTTCTAAGGGAGTCGAAATTATTGTAATGGAAGCAGTTGAAACCCTCAGAATTGGTGGGGGTGGGGGAGACACAGGCTGTCCTCACAGCAGGTTCCTGCCCAGACCATCCTGCAGACTGCCAGGAGCAGTCCCTGCCCAGGCCAGAATCCATGTAGACCTGTTCTGGGCTCACGTACTGACCCCACACTCGGCCTTGAAGGGAAGGGTGAGAAGCCAGCATGTCCCCTCGCAGTGACAGGAAGTGACTCTGTGAAAGATGTGTATGAGGAAGGCAGGGCCTCAGCAGGAGCCTGTCCCCTCCTCGGGAATGTCCATTGATGTGCCGGGGCTGATGATCCCTGCATTTCCCAACTTAGAGCCAGTGGCAGAAGACAAGGAAGCCTCAGGGGAAGCCAGTCTGTGTCTGGCACTCATGAGCTTTCCTAACCTTTGAGATGAAGAAAGGGGACTCTGCCAGTGTTGCTCAGAGCCTCTTCTCAAGGAGACAGGAGGAGTGTGTGGACAACTGGAATGACATAATTTCCAACTTTGACTTTTGTGCAGCTTCCTAAGTGACCACCATGTCCCTCACAGGCAGCTGTGAATACAGAGTGGTCCTGGCTGTGCTTACACCTGTCTTCTGCTGTCTCCTCCTGGGCTGCTCTTGCCTTTTGTTGCCTGGACTCCCCTCCCCCAGGTTCCTGCTGTTCCCTCTGCTAGAGACAGTGAGGAAGGCCTGTACCCCACCGCCCACTCCTATTGGGGCCTCGGGCACAGAGTCTGCTGGGCACAGGACCGCTGGAGGCCCTGGGTTGAGGATCTTCCCAGTCTTCTCCCCTTTTTCTTGTCCAGGAGGTTGAGGAAGTATTAGATCACAACGCAAAACTCCCAGGGAACATTTGGAACTTTCACAGCCTTTATTTTCTCCTAAATCACGCAAATAGTGATTCTGTTCTTTGAGAAAAACGGGGTTCTGAGATCGTATCAGTTGGGCAGGATGGGGGAAGGAGAGGGGGAGGATGTGGGTGCCCGGAGCTCTGACAGGGCCCTTTGTCTGCACTTCAGTAATGATTGCATCGCTTTGTAAGGCTAAGACCTTGCTCTGTGTTCCACTCCTTGGTAACTGGTGCTGTGCTGTAAGAAGCCTTTCTCCATCTAGATTTTAATCTCACCATTTGCCCGCCTCACATCCTGTCCACTTCTCACCCACTGAGTCCTGGCCACTCCCAGCCGCCTCTCCAGGAATCCTGGCCTTCACTTCAGAGGCCTTCAGCAGAATCTGAGCTGTTGCTCCCCTGCCTTCTTGACCTGCTCTCCTGGCTCCTGGGCCCTGGGCTCTGGCTCTTCCTTCCACTTTCTTGGAAGTTCCTCTTCTGTTTCTTTGACAGCCCTGGTTCCTCTTCCTGGCTCCTAAATGGTGATGGCCCTAGGGCTTCTGTTCTTTGCTGTCTCCTGTCTGCTCAGCCCACTGGGTAAGCTGACCCCTTCAGTCCTGGGGCCCTGAGGTCCAAATCCAGAGCCCAGAACTTGCGAGCTACAGCCAGTTACTGATTCACACTCCACTCCAAGGCCCCCAAGGTCTAAGTGCTAGCGTGTCCCTGCTAACACACCCTCTCGCCCCACCTTCTCTCCTATGTAGATGGTCCCTCCAGTCCATTTCCCAAGCTAGAAGCTGAGGTGAGATTTCTGTTGCCTACCTACCCATTCACTCGTCAGGCCTGCCTGACTGCTCACCTGGTTAGAATTGTCTCAAGGCCACTGGGCATGGTGGTGTACCCCTGTAATCTCAGCCACTCAGGAGGCTGAGGCAGGAGGATCGCAAGTTTGAGGCCAGAGACAGCCTGCATAACTTAGTGAGACCCTATCTCAATACAAAAAATTAAAAAGGGGGATGGAGGTGCAGGCCACTGGTAGAGCACTTGCAAAAGTAGCCTGACACTGTGGGTTCAGCCCCCTAGTACCATCATGAATGAATTAATGAATAAAGGAATTGGCCAAGGCCATATCTCTGTGCCGTCCACCATCGTCTGTTTGTCTGTTTCCTGGACCCATCTTGGGTCTCGCTGCCTCTGGGCTTGTCACCCCCATGCCAATTCATTCCTCGAGCCAAAGCCATTGTTACACCTTTGTTGGCCTCTTCTGCAGTAAACCGGGTAAACAGTCAGCGTGCACTCCTTGCCCCCAGAATATAGTCCAGACTCCCCAGCACGGCCTAACCCTCCACATGGGGCCTGGCCCCACCTACTTCTGCAGAATAATCTTTCGGCACCTTCCCCCCAGCTGCCATGTGTCCCCTGGTCACTGCACAGCCCTCAAGGGGGCTGTGCTCCCCCCACCCCCGCCCTTGTCCCTTGCTCATGCTGACCCTGCCCCACCTGGCGAACTCCTCTGTTCTCTGCCTGTTAAGCTCCTAGGTGTCACCTTGTCAGCTTAGGAGTCACTGCTTGGGAACCTCCCAGCTTTGCAGTGTCCTTTCAGTGGGCCACACAGCATGTCCACCCCTTGACGGTGGTCATCACATGGCTCAGGTGCTAACCTGGTTCCTCTGCTGGACTCAGATGCCTGAAAGCCAAGGCTGTGCTCGCTAGTCACTGTATCCCCAGTCCCTCGTGGTATGAAGTGTAGAATACAGAATCCTTCACTCTTTCAGCCATGCGACCATTAAAGGATCCATTGTCTTACAGGCACTATGCGTTTATGGTGTGCCATTGTATCCCATGGGCTGGGGTTTAGCTCAGTTGGTAGAGGGCGGCTTTGTTCTCCCTGAGGCCCTGGGTTTGATCCCCAGCACCACAAAACCAGGAGAAGGACATGGCAGTCCACTCCCAAAGCAATCAGCCGTGACATATTGCTGAGCATGGCAGGTCGGGGAGCGTTTCCTTCCATTACCAAATCTGGTAGGACGAGATTTGATGGCACCTAACAACAACAACAAGTTACATAACAGGGACCATCTGAGAGCACTCAGCGCTGCCACTGTCCAGAGGAAGAGACACAACTTGCTGAAGGGACCCGCAGCAGCAACCCTCTGGAGCAGCAGCTGTAGATAACATACATCGTTCCTGTTTTGAAATGGATGTGGTACAGATTTGAGTCTCTTGTTATCTCCTCTATGCCTCAGGCCCCATCGTGGGTCTGGGTTTCAGTGCTGTGATTACCTCTGCCTTTCCTGCCCATTCCCAGTACTATTAATGCTGGGTAGACAGTAGGATGTTAAGTGGGTGTGGGTTCGCATACCATGTGCAGCGGATTGGTTGTGGCTCTCTGGAGTGTTGAAAAGGACTTTGAAGTTGAATTGAAGTTCAGTGTGGAAAAGTTCCTTGGGAAGAAGTGGAGGGGGTTGGAGAATAGCCCTGTGTGTGCTGAGTGTTTACCCTCTCTGTGGTATAGCGCAGTAAGATGATGAGAGCGGAGAGTGGCGGCCTTCATGTTTTTGCCTAAGTAAGAGTCAGTTGAAGTTATTTTCATTTTTATCCAGAGCCGGAAACCATTGGCTTTCAGATTGTGTTCTGTGATGGGTCGCACACAGTATCTGTGAATAGGGAAAAAGAGAGCTGACTGTGTTAGCAGTGTTTCAATCCTTTCTCTGACCTGACGTTATCTGATATTTGATACTAGATCAGATCTCATGACCACAGAAGGGGCAGGAATGAGAAACTGCTTACCACGTCCCTCCCGAGGAAATATTTTCCAATGGTTATTTCGGAGGTAGTTTAAGCTTCTGAAACTTGAGCAACAACCAGTTACTCCTAACTTAGTATAAATGGCTGTCCGAATTGCCAACCTGGAATCTTAGATTTGTGCAGAGGGAATCGGAATGTACAGAGGAGGGGCCCATGGCTTTGATCTGCCACTGGAAGTATTTCAGTAAGGGCAGTCAGTTATGCACGCACGTAGCAGCCTTTGCCCAACGTGAATCCGTCCAGTAGTCTCCTTTGAGGTTTTCTTTTTCAGATGGAGAAACTGAGGCATGAACTGTGATTTTTACCCATTCACATGAGGATGAAAGCAATTTGCCCTACGGGCCTCTGGGCCCAAGCAGTCAGTAAATCCCCCTTGAGTGATTTCTATGTGCTACTTACAGACACTACCAATGTAGTTATGAGCAAGGAGGTCTGAGCCCTCAGTCTCAAGGGGCTTCCATGGTTGGGAGGAGGCAGAGAGGCACCCCAGCAAATAACACTTCAAAGTTACTAGTAAGGCCCAGTGCTGGTGGTGCACATCTGTAACCCCAGCATTTGGGAGGCTGAGGCAGGAGGATCTGGAGTTCAAGGATAATGTGGGCTACTTAGTGAGACATTGTCTCAAAAGATGAAATGACATGAAATGAAGTGAAATGAAATGTGAATAATGAGGAAAATAAGATGGTGTAAACACAGACTGACTTTTCCTCAGGTGTCCGGGGAGGCTGTGTGGGGGAGATGGCATTCAGATTCACCTAGCATAGGTGATGAAATAGAGTTTGTGTTGTCAGTTCCCATTCCAAGTCAGAGAAATAGCCCAAGCAAAGCTGCCTGGTGGAGAGAAGGAAAGCTGGCGTGGTTGGAGTGGAGACCTGTCCATTATCTCTGATGTTTGCTACATTGTGGTTGGAGGTGGTAGGGGTGGTGGTTTCTTAAATGCCTTGAAAATATGTATTGTGCCTTCTGGAATGGCCCTTAAATAACTCATTGCTTTTGGTTGGATGTACTTGCTTCATTGTACATTGTACTTGCTTTTGGTTGGATGTACTTGCTTCATTGTACATTGTACATTGTGAAGAAGTCTGTAAGTTAAGGGGAATCTTCCAGTGCTTGAATCCCTGTGGGGAGCTAGGTGATATGGAGGAGGGGGGTCCACCTCTGCTGCAGAGAGCCCATGCTGACGAGTGGGCATGGTGACTCCAGTGACCAGTGACCCTGAGCACATTGGCCAGTGGAGAGGAGCACGGCACCCCTCATGGCTGGCCCAATCCCTAGACAATACCTTTGATGCCTGTGCTTCTGCCCATGTGCTGAGGTGAACCCAGGTCTTCCCTGCAGCCTCAACAACCTGCTCATTGTATCCAAGCAGCGTGTCCACAGAAGAAAAGGCTATCCCTGTAAACTAGGCCCCTACTGCTGAATTCTCTCCTCTCAGTTGCTGGCTGCAGGCCAGGCTCCCCCATCCCTGTGGTGCCTTTGTAAGTCCCTGTTCCTCCCAGCCCTCTCCCCAGTAAGCCTGTCGTGGTCCTTCCAGGAAGCCCTCTCTGGCTGCTGCCCCTCTCTGCCTCTCTGTCCATCCACTCAGCACATGACACATCATATTCTCCCCTGACGATGGCTATCAAGAACCTGGGTACTCCTCGCAGGTGGGAGCGTGTCATAAAGCCATCCCATGTGCTCAGCCACCTGCACGTGGTGAGACTCCACCAGTGTTTGGTGAGAGAGTGAGCAGCTGCGCAGCTCTCTTTGCATATGGTGATTCTAGGTGTCTGCTCATTATCCTCAAAGGGATAGCAGGTGAAAATGAATACTGAACCTGCACAACTGTGTTCTTCTTTAAATTCCTCCGAATTTATTCAGAATCCTTGCATGAAGCAAAAATCAGTTACTTTTAGGATGTTTGTGGCACAATGTATATAACAGAATATTTACCATGTTAACCACTTTTAATGTTTAAATTTTTATTAGAGTATATTAATTATATAAAATAATTGTTGTTGTGGTTAGGTGCCATCCAGTCAGTGTCCGACTCACAGTGACCCTACGTACAACAAGCAAAACACTTTGTCAGTGCTTCTCTGCTATTCATAGGGTTTTCAGTGGCAGACTGATTTTTGGAAGTGGGTTTCCAGGTCCTTCTCCCAAGCCTACAGCACCTGGTGTTCCCAGGCAGTCTCCTATCCAAGGACTAACCAGGCCCAACCCTGCTTAGCTTCCGAGATCTGATGGGATCAAATGCCACAGTGCTACGGCTGCAGGCATACAAAATAATAGGTTTCTCTTTTTTCTTTTATTAGTGCTTATTTAATGTACAACTTAATGGGTTTCATTATGACATTTCCACTCATTAGCGCACTCACACTGTTCTCTAACCATCACCACCATCCATTCGCTGAACTTTTTCTTGATCCCAAACTGAAATTTCATAGCCATTAGACAGTAACTTCCCATCCCCTCAACCCCGGTCTTGAAAAGCACCTTCTCCCTCCATCTCCATCAATTTGACACTCTGGCTACCTCAGAGCGGTGGAATCAGTGTTTGTCTTTTTGTCACTGGCTTATTTCATTTAGTGTAATGTCATCAAAGTGGATCTGTGTTGTCACATGTATTAGAATTCCCTTCCCTCGTAAGTCTGAATGATACATCTCATTGAATAGATGGGCCACATTTTGTTCATCTGTTCATCTGGTGAGGGGCATTTGGGTCGTTTCCACCTTTTGATTATTCTGCATAATGTTGTTGTGAAATTGGTATGCAAATATCTTTTTTTTTTAATTGGAAATTTTTAACGTACAACTTAATGTGTTTCATTCTAACATGCATTTCATTGTGACATTTACATATATGCGTTTCACTGTACATTGCACAGATAAGTTCCCCCTTACCCTCTTGTGCACCCCTCATCACCCCCCGCAAAGGCCACTCTTCCACTTGCATGTCTTTTTGTGGGAGTATTTTTCTATATATCCTTGTATCCCAATTATGTTCAAGGTTGAAACCTTTTCTGTAGTGATCTATCTTTTTACATTGTCAGTACTATTACATGAATTTTCTAGCCCATTTGTATTATTACCATTCTTTGGTATTATTGGTATTGTTATAATTATTTCCCAAACTATGAAAGTTGGGCTGTTTACTTTGAGGTTGCCCTTGCTCTCATTCCTCACTCCTCCTCATTTCTCCTCTCCCTTCTTTCTTCCATCATTTCTTCCTTTTGCTATTTCCCTCCCTCCTTCTTTCCACTCCCTAAATTGTCCCTTCTCCGCTAAGTTGGCTTTAGCTTTTTATTATGTTCCTACTTCTGTATGGGATTTTTTCCCTTCTTTTAGCAAATATCTTTTCAAATCCCTGCTTTCAGCTCTGGGGGTTGGACCTGAAGGTGGCCTTGCTGGATTATTTTTTGGTAAAATTATTTTTAGAAACATTTAAACAATTTTGGGGGAATGGACCTTTTTTCCTAACAAAAGGTCCCTCTGAGGTGGGAGGTGACAGAGAAAGGCAGGCTGAACTTTCACACGTTTGTTCTTGTGATTTGTGTGATGTTGCCCAGTGACATTGAAATGATTTTATTTCAAATGTGGTTTTAATTTTTTTCTTACAGCATCAAGCTTTTAGCTGTGCAAGAACTACTTGACAAAGAGGCCCTGGAGAAGGTAAATGTCTTGCTTTTCCTGTCCCTACATTTACAAGCAGAACAGAGAAATTCTGCTCGCGGTCATTAGAGACAGCACTTACTGTGCAGGTGGTCCGTTATTTTGTACTCTTGATGGTTGGGATGCCCTTGCAGAATTTTAAACAAAACTCTCCCCGTTGCTCATATTCCATTCACACTTGCACATGCAACCTTGCTTGGCTCCTTTAGGGCTACGTGTTTGGGCCACACTTGGGAGAAGGCTTTCTGTGCTTTCTGTGCTTCACCACGAGCTGGAGGCCTCCTGTGTGCTAGGCTCTAAGCCTGCGCCTCCCCTCCCCTCCACTTGGAGTTTGTGGTTATCTGGGTGTAGAGATGATGGAATGAGGCCAGCGACTTTGGTTACTTGCCTGAGGCAAATGAACTTAGCAGAAGAGCGATGATTAAATCCTATGGTTCCATTTTTTAAACCAGGGCTTTTCTATTTGATAGGCAAGTTTATGACTTTTCATCCTTTCTTAGACTTTTGAGGGTTGGGAAACCACATCCTTACCCCTAAACTAATGCTTCACTGTGCCCTGGAAGAGATGTCCAGCGTATCTCTGCTTTCTTTGTTCAAGTCAAGCCTGAAACTGAGGATCCATTGCTAATTTGGGACTCAAGATCTGTGTGCGAAGTGGGGAAGGCTCTGCAAAGCAGGCTGAGCAGGCGCTGAAGTGGAGGCCAGGCCCGCATGAGCCCCCACATGCCACCCACCTCATACCGAGCTGCTCCCCTGGGGCAGCCCAGGACTCTTCCTATGGAGGAGCTGTGGGTGTTAATTAGAACCTGCAACACTAATGTGAACATGAACGGTTAGGGAGATGGGCGCCCAAATGATACCACTTTATTTTTGGAATTTAAAATGTTTGGATTAGTGGTCAGTCTGTGGGCACTAAAATGAAGAAAGTCTTTAAGCACCAAGGCATCATGTGAAAGGAGGGAAGGGTCTGAGCTCTGGCTTTAAATTTAATATCCCCGCAGCCTCATTTCCTTCCTGGGTAAAACAAGGACAGTGCTGCAGCCTGAGCTCAGAGAAGGTAGATGAGAGCCAAATGAATTAGTGTAGCAGAAGGGCTCTCTGAATGCCAAAGCACTCTCCTCATATTAATTCTTCATCACTTGTATTAATTCTTAATACACACACAGCCATTAAAATATACTAGGTTTGGCCATAAAAGCTCTCAGAGAGCCAAACGACAACCTTAGGTGGGGATGGTAGATTAGATAATGGTATTTTATCAACATTAACGCTTCCTTAAGTTGATCATTTGCTTGTGATCATGTCAGAAAGTGGCCTTGTCCTTAGAAATAATATACTGACATATTTGGAGATTTCTACAGTCATACCATCTTGGCGCCCGATCTCCTCAGATCTCAGAAGCTAGGCAGGGTCGGGTCTGGTTACTCCTTGGGTGGGAGATGGCCTGGGAAAATCATGGGCTGTAGGTTTGGGAGGAGGACATGGGCAGCCCACTCCAGAAGAACCAGCCATCAGAAACCCTATAAATAGCAGAGAAGCATTGACATAGTGCCAGGCATGACACAGTATTAGGTAGTGTTTCATTCTGTTGTACATAGTGTCACTATGAATCAGATATGACTCCATATCACCTAACAACATTTTTGGGAATAAAGAGACATTAAAAGGACATAAGATTTCTCAAGTCAGAAAAGAAAAAAATCGTGTGTGTGTGTGTGTGTGGTGTATGCCACATATCTGTCAGTTTGTTGTGCTATGGGGGCTTGCATGTTGCTACGATGCTGAAAGCTATGCCACTGTTATTTGAGATACCACCAGCAGGGCCACCTATGGTAGACAGGTTTCAGTTGAGCTTCCAGACTAAGACAGACTAGGGGGAAGGACCTAGCAGGCCACTCCAGAAACAATTAGCCATTGAAACCCTATGAATAGCAGAGAAGCACTGTCAAATATAGTGCTGGAAAATGAGCCCCCTCCCCTGCCAGGCTGGAAGGCATTCAAGAAACAAATAGGGAAGAGTTGTCTCCTCTAGTTAGAGTTGACGTTAATGATGGGAACAGAGTAAAGCCACTGGGACCTCCTTTTTCTAATGTGGCATGACTCAACACGTGAAGAAACATAGTGACTCCAACAATGGGCTTAAATATAAAAAGATCATGTGAGTGACACAGTGTTAGGTAGCATTTTATTCTGTTGTACTTAGGGTTGCTGTGAGTTAGATCCAACTGGACGGCAGCCAACAACAAATATATGTATATAAAATCACTGAACAGAGCTAGAGAGAGAAAGCCAAGTGTAAATGATAAAGCAAATGGGACAGGTCTTTCAGGGTAAAGGAGGTTACCTGTTCCCTCCAAAACTATTTTCTTTGTTGTATTCACTATAGTTGTTTGTTTTACTGTTTTGCTACAGTTATTTGTTTTACTGATCAAGAACAAAAGTCAGAAAAGGCTGGAAAATGTAGAGTACTCGTGCTAACTGAATCAGTATAATAAAAGTACATGCACTAAAAATATTGGTTGGGTCCTTCAAGGTATGTTAGTATCCAGTTTAGAGAAGCCACATAGCTAAGCCAATCCATGAGGACTAACTGCTTGTAAAACAGGGAATGGTGGTTAGTTTGCTGTAGCTGAAGCAGACCAGGTACACTGCCCTGAGAATTCAATATGGAGTCTTCCAGGGCTCAGGCCCAAAGCCTGCCTCCTCTTTCCTACCTGGATTGTCTTGGATTGCTGATCCTCTGGGCCTCAGGTTCCCAGTCTGTAAAATGGAAATCATAATCCCCAATTCACAGAGGTTTCAAGAAGATTAAGTGGATGGTATGAGGCCCCTTAGCCCGGGGTTGGAACCCCACACCCCCACCAATGGTGAGTGCAATGGAGACACAGCCAGTCCAGTAGTGTTTCAGAGAATGAACTCAAATTTTATTTAGCGGCTCAGCCTTATATACAGTTGCTCATGTATTCTCTATGTGGCATTGTCCAGTGCTCTGTTCATGTATGGGGAGGGACGCAGTGGTGGGAAACCCTCTGAGGCCGTGCACAGGAGACCCATGGGGAGCGCCATCTTGTCTTCTAACCTCTAGGCCAGGATGGGCATGCCTCATCAGCCTTCTTTTAGTCCCCTGCATGCCTCAGGACTCGAGGTGAGCCAGATGGGGCTCTCAGGGTCATGGTCCCACAGATTCTGCCCCACATCTTCCCCCTTCCACCTATGCCTCATCCCTACAGATGGTCCATGTAAAGATCTTAAACACTGTGCCCAGTAGTCAGTGATCCCCAGAAGTTAGCTGCTATACATACTCTTTCCTCTTCTCCTTCTTCCAAATCCTCTCTTCCTCCTCCTCCTTTCCTCTCTCAACAAGTACAATGGTGGGTTTTTATTGTTTCCCCCATCTCCATAGATGACCAGCAGAAAGCCTTTCAAGATGAGCTAAATATACACAGGGCCAGCTAGGAACCAAGTTCACTCAGTTTTCTTCTCCCTTCTGTACATTTATTCATTCATTCCTGCTACAGGCATTTGTTGGGCTTTCTGTGTGCCAAGCAAGTAGCAAACATTTCTGGAAAAGTCCAGAAGCAACCAGTCATTATGAGGTCGGTAGTCAGTTGTGTTGAGTGACATGTAATGTGTTGCCTGGATCACCACTATTTTTTGCAGTAAGATCGGTCCACTCGGTATGTTGAAATAAGATACCTTCCTACAGTGCCTCGTGACTGACAGATTCCCTTCTACCTGGGCTAGTGTGAGAGCCACTGAGGAAAGTCTTCTGTAAACCTTGGAGCTTTGCTATTCAAAGTGTGGTCCCAGACCAGCAGCCCTGGAAGTTTGCTGGAAATGCCCATCTTTAAGTGGACACCATGGTGCCTACCTCTGATCCCAGCAACTTGGGAGGCTGAGGCAGGAGGATAATGAGTTTGAGGCCAGAGGCAGCCTGTGAAACTTGGTAAGACCATGTCTCAAAATAAAAACTATAAAAAGGACCTGTCAGTGTGGCCCAGGGGTAGACCACTTGCCTAGCATGAATGAGGTCCTGGGTTCAACCCCCATGTAGTGCAAAAAAAAGAAATAAAATAAAAATAAAACATGCAGAACTTTAGCGCCCTTCTCAGACCGTCAAATCAGAGCCACATTCTAAAAAGACTCCCAAATGACTTGTGCACACTGAAGTCCATGAACACTACTGTAGAGTGTCATTTATTATCACCATCATGATTATTGATTGCTCCATTACAGAAAGAACCTGTGAAAGGCCAAATTTTTGCTTTTATGTGCAATTAAGCTGCTCTTTTGGCACCAAAAGAGAAGCAGACACCATCATTCTATTTGTAAAAACCTATTTTCCCTCTGTAGATAACCAGCTGCTTCCTTTTTGTTAAGGGAATCATTTCTATTTAATGTAATAGGTAAAGCCAGCAAGAAAAGTCTCAGACACCCAGCATGCACACTTCAGACCTCTTTGACTATCTTGCCACTGGATTGCAAATGGCAACTTGGGTTTAATAATTACTGAACTCTTGAGACCCCACGGTGATGGGTCTGATCATTTCTAGACAGACAGTGTCAGCAGTGGGGATATCTGCATGCCTTCTTCTTGAAAGATGAGAGCAATTCTGAATGGGTGTTTTCTCCCATGGGCACTGGGAGGTTAGATCTGAACAGTAAGATATCTGAATTGTGTAAGATATAATATAAAATGCTAAGAAGAAACATCAGAAGAGTTTTGAGGTCTCTTAGAGAATAAGATTTCTAATGCTTTTGGTCACTATAACCATCAAGCATTGTTACTGTGATCTGAGTACTTTAGCTTGAAATGACCAGCCATTTGCCTGAATTGTACTTTATATGGTGTTCAGAGCCTTTCCAGTTAAGTACAGAGGTTTTCTTGCTTTCTGCAGAGCCGAATCGAGTTCTCCTAGCTTTGTTTCTATTTGGCTCTAGGAGGTGGTACTGGACTCTCCCTGGAAGCCAGATGCCCCTTCCTCCTCTGTAAAACTACTCTCTGTGCTTCCCTCCCTTTTACACTCCAGTTCTTAATTTTTTAGAATTGATCCTTCATCACATTATGAAGAGGGGCCATTGTGCCTTTTTGTATTCTGCCTTCTAGAATGTTCTCCCCTTCCTTACCCCAGTGCTTTCTTCAGGGCTTGGGGGCTTTTGTAACTCATTTGCCCTATTCATCAAAATGGGCTGGGGTTTAGCTCAGTTGGTAGAGTGCTGCTCTGTGCTCTCTGAGGCCCTGGGTTCAATCCCAAGCACCAGGAAAAAAACGGGAGAAGGACTTGGTAGCCCACTCCTGAAACAATTCCCCCCAAATCAACCATTGAAAACCCTGTGCATAGCAGAGAAGCACTGACATAGTGCCAGGCATGGCACAGTGTCAGGGAGTGTTTCATTCTGTTGTACATAGGGTTGCTAGGAGTTGGACCCAACATGATGGCACCTAACACCACCACCAACATTCATCAAAACAAAATACATAGACCAGTGGGGTTCTGGGGCTGGGATTTAACTTAGTTGGTAGAGCACCACTCTGCAGTCTCTGAGGTTCTGAGTTCAATTCCCAGCACCGCAAAAATGGGAGAAGGACGTGGCAATCCACTCCCAAGGCAATCCCGAAACAGCCAGCCATTGAAAACCTTATGAGGGTCGCTATGAGTCGGACACGACTCGACGGCACCTAACAACAACAACAACAGCAACAACAAAGTGGGGTTCCAGTATTTGCCTCTTATTGTTTATCTTAATTTAGGGCAGTAGGTTGGCTAGAAGCTTGTGGACACCTGGCAGGTCATGTCTCTGAATTTCCCTTCTGCACTAATTCTACACAGAGCCAGGTTCTGAACTAGACACAGTGGTTTGTCATTTATTTTAAAAATAAGTAGGGCTGGGGATGTAGCTCAGTGGTAGAGTACTTGTCTAGCATACACAAACACTGGGTTCCATCCTCAGTACTGAAAAAAGAAAGTATATAAACCTGGCAACCCACTCCCAAAAACAATTGGCTTTTGAAAACCCTATGAATAACAGAGAAGCACTAACAATACTATTTCACCTATTGTATATAGGGTCACTATGAGTCAGACACCGACTTAATGGCACCTAACAACAACAACAACAAAAATAAGTTATAAACTATACAACCTAAGTCCCTTTATTTATTTATTTATTTATTTACTTACTTATTCATTCATTCGTTTATAGTACTGGGAGTTTGAACCCAGGGCCTCACACCTGCTAGGCAAGTACAATCCTGCTGCCTCTACCCTCTGAATTGCTGGGGTTACACGCATGTGCCATGGAGCCTAGCTTCCCTGTCAGTTTCTTATTTCAAAAAATTATATAAACCCCAAGCAAGGGATCTGATATATATAGATGTCAGGGCATGTGACATCTCTCTGAAGTAGTGTTCTGGGTTTAGACGTGCTTTTTTGTTTCCATGCATTGCTTAAGTCCCAAGAGCGAGGACTCAACTCTGAGAAAAGTGCTCATCATTTGGCCTTGTATGTCCCTTGCTTTGAGAGAAGGACCTTTTTATTTTTCTGATCCTAAGTCACTGGGTCTTAATTCCTAGGCTTTAACAATAAGCTCACCTAATACCTTTCAACATGGCATTGCATGAAAGGAAATAAAAATATTGGTGCAGCTTGATTTAGAAAGATCATTTTTCAATGACTCTTTCAGACAGCTTCCTGCAAAGCTGTGGACAATAGTTTTGCTGGTCACTCTGCTGGCGGTCACCCTCATCCTGGCAGGACCAGAGGCCAGGCTACCAGCTCACCCAGCTGAGACCAGTGCCTGCCTGGGAAACTGCCCGAGTGAGCCAGGCCTCAGGCAGGCACAGTCCATCCAACTCAGGACTGCTTGTTGGCCCCAAGATCAGCTCCATCTTCTAGAACAAGGCTCTGAGGTGTCCAGATGGGTGACTTCAGCTCTGCTGCTTACCAGTGAGGGCACCCATAGGGCAAGTTACCCACCAACCTGTTTCTTTTCAACATGCCAGGTCACAGTAATACCTACATCACTGGGATCTTTTGTGAGGGCTAAGTGAACTAAGGTGTGAAATAAGAGATTGTGTATCAGTAAACCCCAGAGAGCCTGCAGCCATACAACTGTGGCATCTGATCCTGTCAGACCTCGGAAGCTAAGCAGGGTCAGTCCTGGTTAGTCCTTGGATGGGAGACCACCTTGGAACACCAGGTGCTGTAGGCTTGGGAGAAGGACTTGGCAACCCACTCCCAAAAAGCAATCAGCCAATAGCCGGGCACTGTGGCACATGCCTGTAATCCCAGCAAGCTCGGGAGGCAGAGGCAGGAGGATAGCAAGTTCGAGACCAGAGGTAGTCTGTGTAACTTAGCGAGACCCTGTCTCAAAAAGTAAAAAAATGGGCTGAGGGTGCAGCTTAGTGGTCCAGCACTTGAAGAGCATGCAAGCGTGAGGCCCTGGGTTCAACCCCCTGTACCGCCAAAAAAAAAAAAAAAAAAAAAATCAATCAGTAGTAGAGAAGCATGATTATAGTGTCTCATCTGCTACTCAAAGTTAAGTAGCATTGCTATGAGTCAGACACTAACTCGATGGTACCGAACAGCAACAACAACAAACCCCAGAGTAACAGTAGCTGGCACTGTCCCTACCTCTCTCAATTAGCTGCTGCTCTTGTCATTGTCATCTTTGTCATCATGGACACCTCCTTGTCTCAACTTGAAATTGAGTTTTGCCATTAGAAGGTGTTAAAGAAACAGTTATCTCCTCCCTTGACCTCCATTTACCAAACTGGGTAGGCAGGATAGCTGGCTGTCCTGCCTGCTGCTGCGGCAGGTATTTTTCTTAGAATTTTAGCTTTGGCATCCAACTTAGTCTAATTTTTCCACAAGAGTAGTGCATGATCTCTGAGACTTCTTTAAATGCTTTTTGTGTGGTAAGATGTATGCACATTTCACCAGCAAGCAGGAAATTGAACTTGACGCATTTTATGAGGAAGTCTTCCAGCCCAACTGAGTGGTGAGCAACTTTGAAACTAGAAGTTAATGGTTCCCTGGGGGTTTTCAGAAGGAAATAGGAAGTCAGCCATTTTCACATAGATGTTTTTGACTAAGCCAAGGATGCTAACTGCTCAGAGAGATAATTGGTAGTATTTCAGAATACACATACCTGCGCATATGTAACAGGGCTCTGTTACTGCATGCCTTCCAAATGGTTTGGTTCTAACTCAGACTTCCAGTTAGTTTAGCTTTTGTGATAATTTACTGCTTGCTCTGTGCCTAAATTGCACTCTATACCAAGAACTATAAAGTTATAAAAATAGTTTACATTTGAATGGCATGTTGCTGTTGTTAGGTGCCATCAAGTCAGTGTCTGACACATAGCGACCCTATGTACAACAGGTGAAACACTATTGTCAGTGCTTCTCTGCTGTTCATAGGGTTTTCAATGGCGGGTTGATTTTTGGGAGTGGATTGTCAGGTCCATCTCCTAAGCCTACAGGCAGTCTCCCATCCAAGTACTAAGCAGGCCTGACCCTGCTTAGCTTCCAAGATCTGACGGGATTGGACGCCACAGTGCTACTACAGCTGCAGGCCAAGTGGCAAAGGTCCCCAAAGGTCACAACGGGGGGAGACTTTTACAGTGGTCTGTACCAAACCTGTCATTTTGCAGAAAGGATGCAGATACTGAGACCAGGGGAGCCCCTCTCTCCCTGGGTCCATAGCAGGTGTGTTGGGAAGCCAGGACCCACCCCAGCGGATAGGGCTCCATACCTGGATTCTCTTCAGCGTAGTCCCTGCCTCCCTTCTGTGATCTGAGATACCTGGACATCAGCCTCAGCAGGTATAGTGAACAATCCTGTCAGCACATTTTCCAAAGGTAACCACAGGTCCACAGGGCCATCCTTCGCCCAGGTAATGAAGAACTGAGACCTAGGTCTTCTAATAGCGTGACTGTGGCAGATAGATTTGGGTGGTTGGTGTGTGTCTCCATGGGCATCACTTGGTCCAGCAAGAAGGACAGAGGATGTGGGCTGGGGGTTGGAGAAGAATCAGTAAGAGGTTCTGGACTCCAGATGTGGGCAGTGTCAGAGGAGCATCTGAAAGTGAAGGAACGTGTGGTGGTGTGAGATCTGTCTGGAGACCCCTGGCCGAGCAACAGGTCCACAGATGGCCACAGGAACCACTGAGGAATGTGTGGATGGAGAGTATGGACTGGACCCACCTTTCATTTAGGCTCAGCATAGGAAAATAATGCTTCCAGCATCTTAAGGGCTGGAGATGTGACTCAGCAGGAGAGCGCTTGCCTAGCATGCACAAGACTCTGAGTTGGATCCCCTGCACCCCCCACCGAAGGTGGAGGAGGAAGAGATCCTTATAAAAAAAACACTTAAAAGTACTATTTTTTTTAATGCCCTTTAAAAATGCCAGCATGAGATTCTTCTCTCTTGGTTTATTTTTCTCCTCTCATTTAGTTTTTCATATAGTCAGAGCTTAATTTGAAGGTCATCTTGAGTGGCCAGTACTCATGAATCTGTATACATTGCTTTTTCATTTTTCAGGGTGTTGAGCCAGATCAGTGTCTGATCGTGACTAAAGTCATTGTGTGGCTAAACCCTGTGGGCAGGAAGCTGGCTATTTTTCCTTAAAGGACCAGTGAGCAGAATTGGGGGCTCTACTGGGGAATTCAAGCTCCACTGTTAGGAATCTGACTCAGGGTCACAATAGTTTCACACTACTTACCACCTCTGCTCCCACACTGTGCTCTTGGGGTATACCCGTGTACCTCACTGCCAGGCAGTGGAGCATCTTGGTGAATTATAGGCAAGGCTTCACAGTTCATTTCAGAGAAGATGGGATGTAGCTCATTGGTGGAGTACTTGCTTGGCATGCACTCCTAGTATGAAAGAAAGAAAAAGAAAGGAAGAAAGAAAAAAAGAAAAGCAATTTCTCCTTATGTTTTGCAGACTATCACAGGATACCATGTTTTTATTTAGCAGCTCCCACTACCTTTCTCTTTCATGAAAACCATTATTTGAAATGATCAAAAAGTAGAGCTTCAAACAGCACTTTTAAGTTTCCTTTAGCTTTATGAGATATCAAAGATAAGCAACTTGAACAGTGAGGAATTGTTTTCAACTTATTAGCAAAGTTTTAAAAACATGATGTGTAAAGTTGAAGCTATGCTAAAACCAATGTCCCCAATCATTGCTGGGGAGGTCAGGTGATGTGAGGTTGTCCTTTCTTAAGCAATGTATTTCATTGGTCAGTGTATTTCTTAAGCAGTGTATTTCAAAGGTCATAGCCTTTCACCAAGGTCATGTTTCTGGGAGTGTACAATGTAGGATCAAGAACTATAGGGAATGTTTAAATTTCAAAAATATAACAGTAAAAGACACATTGCCATGAATCCCCCTCAGAGTACTCCTCCTGGCTTCAGATACACTTATCCCATCATTCTTGCCACTTGCTGAAGCAGTTTTGGAAGTCCTCTTTTGTGAGACTCTGGTTTCGTCCTCCATCATGGGAATGCTCTGTGTCAACACATCACTTCTGGTACAACAACTTTTGTCAGATAAAACCATTACAGTGTGTCCTCATCCACCTTTTTCACCAGACCTGACACCATGCAATATCTGGCTCTTCCCCAAAGTCAAAATGACCATGAGAGGTAAACATTTTAGATCTGTTCAAGACCTAGAGGCAGCCATGACATCACAGCTAAAGATACTTACGAAACAGGACGTCCAAAACAGCTTCAGAAAGTGGCAAGCATCATGGGATAAGTGTGTTTGAAGCCCAGGGGAGGAGTTTAAGGCAGATTAATGGCCATTTGTCTTTTACTGTAATAACTTTTGAAGTTTTAAATATTCATCATATCTTTTGATGAAATCTCACATCTTAAGGAAACACTATAAAAATGGAAAACTAATAAGTACCTTATGTTGTTAGGTGCTATCCAGTCATGTCTGACTCATAGAGACCCTCATAGGGTTTTCAATGACTGATTGTTTGGGGATTGCCTCTGGAGTGGATTGCCACTTCTTTCTCTCATTTTTGTGGTGCTGGGAATCGAACCGGGGACCTCAGAGACTGCAAAGTGGCGCTCTACCAACTGAGCTAAATCCCAATCCCAAGTACTTTATAGCATACTTTATAATTATAAATTATCAGAAGATACCTCAAAGATCTGTAGGGTAGCAGTAGTTTCTTAAGAAGTCTGTGGTAGATCTACATGAAGGGCTGGTATGTGGTGCCAAAAATGATAAATCTTTTGGCCTCCTAGAAATGTGATATAATATTTATCAGAAGACAGAATCAGCAGTTGTACCTGCTAAGATTACAACTGTGAAAAACGATATATTTATTCTTCCAGCCAATTATGGATCTCCACCTCCTATTAGGCATTGTACTGGGAGGTGTCTACCCCTGTGAAGAAGACATTTTCTTTTTCTTCCCTCAGGTGACTCACATTGTATCTGGTAAAGGGAACATGTTAGCCCTTACACAAGTGTTCATTTGCAATGATGGTAAGTGTTGCACAGACAAAAAGCAGAAAAAGCAGGTGGTCAGGAGAGGATTCTGATTGAATCAAGGAAATATAAGGAAAACAGCCCCCATAAATAGATAAGCTTATTTTTACATTTTCCATTTCCTTTATCATTGATTTAGTATTCTTAGATTGATCTTTTCAAGAGCCCTTTGGTGGCACTGCTGGAAGAGCAGGAAGAAAAAACAAGGACTGAGGCTCACAGGGTCTGAAGGGTGGGGTGGCCCAGAATTCTGCATGGAGGGCTACTTGTAGATCAGAGAAAGCTAGGGCCAGTCTGTGCGTTAAATATGGCCCACAGCTTGATTTTTATAAATAAAGTTTTATATTTATATTGATTTAGTGGTAGAGCATTTTTCTAGCATGTGTGAAGCCCTAAATGTCATCCCTGGCATCAGGGAGGAAAAATGGGAAAAAAAGAAAGGAACTTTTACTGGAGCACAAACATACCCATTCATTTAACTTATATGTTGCTGCTTTTACACCACAGTGACAAAGTTAAGTAGTAACAAGACAGGTTGTATAGCCCTCAAAACTCAAATTTTATATTATTTGGGGCTTTACAGAAAGAGTTTGCCAGTTGTGGTTCTAGATCAGTGGTGCTCCTTTAAATATCACATGAAACCTATACCCAGCCAGGCATGGTGGCTCATGCCTGTAATCCCGGCGACTTGGGAGGCAGAGGCAGGAGGATTGCAAGTTCGAGACCAGAGGCAATCTGTGTGTAATTTAGTGAGATTCTGTCTCAAAACAAAAATAAAAACAAACAAACAAAAAAAGCCCTATACCCTCATCCCAGAAAAATGCACTTACGTCCCTCTACGTACAGCTGAATTTCCTTGTTCAGAAGCCCACAGGCCTCATGAAGCTTCCCCCAGGAGTCCTCAGATTCCTCCCTCGGGGCCCTGGTGAAGGTGGGATTCATTTCTCCAGCCCTGATAAATTGAGTTATTTTCTCTTATCTGCAAAATGGTAGCCTGGTGAGGGTGTACTTCTAATAGAGGGATAGATCAACCCTTGCCCATAAGGCCTAGCGCCCAAGGTCAGCAGGAAAGCCATTTTTGTGGTTAGGTTCCAGTCAGATTTTAGATAACACTGTGTCTCATTGGTGCAGTAACAGCATCCCTTCAGCTCCTTTTCTGTGGCTTATGGGACAATCCCATATTGATTATTCCAAGGGACTTGTCTGGTTTATAGAGCATCTGTGCCCCCGTTCTGAACCCTCTCCTTTCTAGAACCCTTTCCTTAACTGGTAATGTTAGACATATTTAGGTCTCCCTCAACCTAAAATGAGCTGAGGCTTGCCCTGCTTTCTTCTTTACTACTGCCCTATTTCTCCTCTTTCTTCTACTGGTAGTTTTCTTAAATGAAAGTTCTCACTGTGCAAGGCCAGTCTCCATGCCTCTCCATCCTCCTTGATTCTTAGAAACCAGGCCCTTGTCCTACTTAAGTTAATAAATCATAGCTTACCATGGCTGACTTCTCACCAAACTCAAAGAATTTTTAGTTTTAAAACAGCTTTTGCTATTATTAAACATTATGAAATAATTGTGCAATAATTTTATGTAGCATTAAAATCTTTATATGCAATTATCCATTTTTTGGTAATTTCTGTATACATATTTCTGTTTTTATAATGAAAACCTATTAGCAAGATGTGGTACATGCCTGTAATCCCAGCAACTCAGGAGGGAGAGGCAGGAGGATTACAAATTCGAGGCCAAAGGCAGCCTGTGTAACTTAGTGAAACTTTGTCTTAAGATAAAAATATTTTTAAAAGGGGGCTGGGGGTACAACTCAGTGGTAGAGCTCTTGCAAGGTGTGCACAAGTCCCTGGGTTCAGCCCCCCAGTGTTGTCAAAAAATAAAAAAAAGGAAAAAGGAAAAAGAAAAAAAACCTATTGAAAAAAACTTTAAAATTTTTGAAGCTATGTAGATACAGCAATATGAAGCAATATGAACTTAGGAGTGAGAAAAGGAAATCAACTGTGTCTGGAGCTTGCCTGACCTCAGCTGATCCCCTTGGGAATGCTTCTGATCTGCCCCCTTGTACTCATGATGGCTGTATGTTGATAATACTCCCCTTGACAGATTTATTCATTTTTCTTTGTACTCTAAAAGCTCTGTTACTTGGTCTGTCTCCTGATTGATTGTGGATTTAGAGAAGAAAAAAGCAGAAATCTGATTATATCCATGCAGATCACAAATTTAAGCAGAGGCCAAGGCAGGGGCTGCAGAAAAGATCAGAAAAGTGATTTCAATCAGACCTCAAGGTCAAGAGAGCCTTGCCTGTTGGCAGTTGTTCAAATCTAAATGTGTACTGGAGAACCAGGTTTTTGTGGGAGGTGAGAATCACCCCCTTCATGTTTCACTAAGACTCCAGTTACCACCAACTGTAGAGTTTCTCTGGCCTGGAGTGTGGCTCATGAATGATGAGCTGGCTTTGTGAACTTGCCTAGCTCATGTGTCCATGTTAAAACTTTTCCTGTGCTGGCTCTGTTTCCTTGAGATGCCCTCTTTCCTCTGAGAGGGTGTCTGCAGTTTCTAGTCTAGTAATGGAAGAGTAGCTTATATTAGAATAATCTTCCCTCAAATAACAGTATAAACTCTCAGTAAAATACACACAAGTGTTTGAAGGCACTGAAGTGCAACCAAAGCAGGCGGAATCTAGAGGAGTTTCATTCAACACTAGCAGGAGGAACCAGCACTGGGTGAGGTCCACAGCTGTATGGCTTGTTCCCGGATGGCACTCCCCAGTCTCTGTTGGTAGCCAGACCCCGGGCAGAAAGTGGAGGTCTTTTGGGGGAGTAGTATGTTTTCCTTGGTCAGTCTAGTTAAAGATCTTTCTGGTTTTGCTGGCTTTTTCAAAGAACTTTGGATTTCACTGATTGTTTTTTCTGTTATTTTTCTATCCTCTATTACATTAATTTCTGCTCTAATCTTTATTGTTGCTTTTCTTCTGCCAGCTTTAGATTTAGTTTTCTCTTGTTTTTCCAGTGTCTTAAGGTAGAAGGTTAGATAATTTGAGATCTTTCTTCTTTACTAGTGTAAAGAAGTTCTATAGCTATAAATTTACTGTTAAATACTGCTTTAGCTGAGTCCTATAAGTTTTGGTATTTATTTATATCAAAGTATTTTTTTTAGATTTCCCTGGTGATTTCTTCTTTGACTCATTGGTTATCTACAAATGTATTATTTAATTTCCACATATTTGTAAGTTCTCCAAATTTCTTTCTCTTAGTGATTTCAAATTTCATTATAGTCAGAGATATTGAGTCTTGTTTTATGACATAGCATATAGTCTGACCTGGAGAGGTTCCGTGTGCCCTTCAGTGTAGTCTGCTGTTAATGGATATTCTGTAGATGTTTGTAGGTCTGATTGGTTTATGTTGTTGTTCAAGTATTTTATGTCCTTATTGACCTTCTGTGTAATTGTTTAATCCATTATTAAAAGTAGCTATCAAAGTCTCCAAGCCTACAGCCATAGCCCTGTGGCATCTGATCCCGTCAGATCTCAGAAGCTAAGCAGGGTCCGGCCTGGTTAGTACTTGGATGGGAAACTGCCTGGGAATACCAGGTGCTGTAGGCTTGGGAGACAGACCCAGCAACCCACTCTCAAAAATCAATCTGCCATTGAAAACCCTATGAACAGCAGAGAAGCACTGACAATAGTGTTTCGCCTGTTGTATGCAGGGTCACTATGAGTTGGATACCGACTCGAAGGCACCTAACAACAACATTGAAGTCTCCACCTATTAGTGGTGAATTGTCTGTTTCTTCTTATAATTCTGTCATTTTGTTGTTGTTGTTGTTGGTTTTGGTTGTTGTCTTTTTAAAACAGGGTCTCAACTATACCACACTGGCCTGAAACTCATGGTATAGCCCAGGCTAGCCTTGAACTCACAGTCTTCCTGCCTTAGCCTCTCACATGCTGGGATCATAGACGTGCACCACCACACTTGATTTCATTTTGTAAGTTCTTGATTCAAGCATTTGGAGGCTCTGTTATTAGGTACAGATATATTTATAATGTCTATGTCTTTATTATTACCCCTTTTATTATCATAATGACCCTTGTTCACCTCTAGTAACAGTTTTTGTTTTAAAGTCTATTTTTCTGATATTACTGTAGTGACTCCAACTTTCTTTTGGTTGCTGTTTGAATAATATACCTTTTTTCATCTTATTTCTTTCAACCTACTTGAGTCTGTGAATCTTAGGTGTGTCTCTTATATGCAGCATATACTGGATCCTGTTTTTTATCCAGTTTTATAGTCTCTGCCTTTTTATTAGATCATTTCATCCATTCATATTTAATGTTTTTGCTATTGGTGAATTTATGGCTGCCATTTTACCTTTTGTTTTCTGTGTCTTCTTTTTTGTTCCTTATCACTACCCTCTCTTGCATTACGTGAATATTTTCTAATGTATCATTTTAATTTCACTAATGATTTTTCTCACTATATATATATATTCTTGAGTTATTTCCTTAGTGGTGGTTCTAGGATTTACCATGCATATCTTAGCTTATCAGATTTATAGTAACCTATTTCAGATTTCTACTCTATTTCATATTTGTAGTAACCAAAATCCAATAAGGTATGAAAATATTAGTACTATAGAGCTCTATTCTGTCTTTCCCTCTTTATATGGATATTGTTACATATACTTTATAAATATTACACACTGAACTAAACATTGCTATAATTTTTAAAAATATTTATGCCATTTAAAGAAGATGAGAGATGTAGAGCAAGTCTGTATTTATAAAGTTTGATATATTAATCTTATTTATTAGTTTTCCATTTGTATCTGTGATTTGAGTTACCATTGGCATGATTTATTTACTCTAAATACATCTTTACTCCCTCCTAGCTTCATTATACTTTGTCAACTCTTTTACATTTTTATATTTCATAGGCCCTACAATATATTTGCATGCATATTGTTATATATAATTTCCTTTTTTTCCACCTGTGGTGCTGGAGATGGAAACCAGGGCCTCATGCATGCTAAGCAAACACACCATATCACTGAGCTATATTCCTGGCCCCTATACTTGCTTTTTAAATCGGTTGGGAGAATGTTAATGTTGTTGTTGTTGTTGTTGTTGTTGTTAGGTACTGTCAAATCAGGTCCAATTCACAGCGACCTTATGCACAACAGAACAAAATTCTCCCTGACACTCTGTTATGCCCAGCACTACTTCAGTGTTTCTCTGCTGTTCATAGAGTTTCTGATGGCTGATTGTTTCGGGATTATTTCAGGTGTGAGATACCAGGTCCTTCTCCCAAATTCATTGTGATCCCTTCATTTTTGTGGTGCTGGGGATCAAACCTAGGGCCTCAGAGAACAAAGAGCAAGCACTGTATCAACTGAGCTAAAAGGAAGAAATATGCCTTTATAGTGTCTATCATAATTACCTTTACCAGTGCTATTCATTTTTTTCATGAAGATTCCTACTGGTCTGGTCACTTGCATTCAGCCTGAAGAACAATCTAAAGAATAAATTCACTTGACTCTTGTCTTGGAATATATTTCATCTTAATTTTTGAAGGATAGCTTCCCCGTACATAAAATTGGTTGACAGTTGTTTTCTTTCAGTGCTTCAAATATGTCATTTCATTGGTTCTCGCTTTTATTATTTCTGATGAAAGTTGGGCAGTTAATTATATTGGGAACAAGTGACTTTTGACAGCTGGATGTTATTTCTGGGGGCTGGAGGCCACCAAGTTTACCAAATAGGGTTTTTCACCTTTTGGGTTTCTTACAAGTGACTTATACACACTTCCTTAATGTCCCCAAACTGATCTGACCATAGTGATATAATTTCCTTTGCTTGAGAAGACTTTTAAGGTATTATCCACATAAAGTCCAACAACACATTTCCCATGGGTTTGGAAAAAGGAAAATGAAAAGAAGATATCAGAAGAATATAGAAAGATTACTTTGTAGTGAGGAACCTTGAGTTTGACTCTCAAATAATACATCATGAAATCAGCTTGGTATATTTCACCCCGCATCTGTTTCAGTGTATTTATATGTATGTGCACAATGTATACACAGATGGGTGGGTGAGTGGGTAGATGGATGAATGGATGAAGGACTGGGAAACAAATAGAATATACCAGATTGCCATAGAAAAATGTATTGCTTGCTCAGAGTTGTAGTCAAAATGTTTGAAAACTGCTGTCTTAGTCCTTTTATTGGCCTGAAAGAATACCTGCTCTGGGTTATTTCCAGTACTAGAAGGCCCCTGCTTGCCCTTGGGCATACACTAAGCACTTTTCTCTCCTGCTCTGCTAGTCTCTTAACTCTGACTTTTCAACAGAAACAAAAATGTGCCCAAATTCATTGTGATCCCTTCAGAATTATTGCACGTAGCCAACCTCTCCTGAAAGCACTCAGTCAGCATGGTGACAGGGGTTACATGAAGTTTCCAGTCTTTTTTGGCCCACCCTCAAATACTTCTCTTATCAGGAAATGCTAACAATGAGTTGGTCTTGGAAAAACTTTCAATTCATTCTTTTAGAGACGACTGAGGCTTTTCATGAATGATTCATTCATCCTTTTTGGAGAGCATGACTTTGGATTCAGCAGTGTTGGGGCTAGTCAGTCATTTTAAATAAAACAAAAGGACAGACAGGTGAAACTGATTTTGCTGAGTTGCTGAACACATTTTTGCTGGATGTTCTCAGCAGGTAAAATTGTCCTGATCGAGCTGGTCGTTAAAGCTTGCTCTGCCAGAAATAATTCAGTGGAGAGTTCTGACAAATTGTCAACTGTGCATTTAGAATGAGTAATTCCTACAGCTGATGAGATACTTTTTTATTAACCTTCAGGAAGCATTAAAATGAATTTGGCCCTTATCAGGATTTCCGACTCCTCAGAAAGCATCCAGCCTGGCTTCAGAGGTTCTGCTTCATGTGGGTAGACATTCTGAAGCATATACTAACACCCCTCGGTGAGCAGGACCCAAAACCCCATCTCAGCTCCTGGACTCAGCTTCCCCACCATACTCCAACTGTGAGGCACCCATTCCTGCCTGTATCCTAAGCCTGTTCTACCCAACTTGTGTCCATGAAATGCAAATTCATTATACCATGCAGTATGAATTAGGTTGGAAAAATGTTGTTGTTGAGTGCCGTTGAGGTATCCAACTTATAGTGACCCTATATACAACAGGTGAAACACTATTGTCAATGTTTCTCTGTCATTCATAGGGTTTTCAATGGCGGATTGATTTTTGGGAGTGGGTTGCTGGGTCCTTCTCCCAAGCCTACAGTATCTGGTGTTCCCAGGCAGTCTCCCACGCAAATACTAACCAGGCCCAACCCTGCTTAGCTTCTGAGATCTGATGGGTTCGGATGCCACAGGGCTATGGCTGCAGGCAGGTTGGAAGAATACAGCCCAAGAAAACCCAGAAGCACCTCCTCTATGAGGTACTTTGAAATTGCCTGCCCTTGTGGCTTTTTGAAATTGCCCCTCCTTGTGGTTTATCTGCAGTGGCTCTCTCCACAACCTCTGTATGTGGTTCAGTGGAAGCACTATTGAGTCACAGAGCATCTTCCCCATGTGTCTAGCTCTGAAGACCCCAGAGATCAGAAGTGCCCAGCACTAAAGCAACATCCCTAGCAGTTAGTGCAAAGGGTTGAACCTGGAAGAGAAGGTGACAAGTTCTGGTGTTTATTCCGAATGCCAACATTGGTGTAAGCTACTGGGGGAGCAGTAAAACCTCCCCCTTGATTACACACTGAAAGACTACACTTTTGTATTATAACCAGTTTCCTCCATCAGGCAAACTTCGTCTCCCCTCCCGCTCTCTACTTGGCCAAAACCCCTGGTGGAGAATTGCTACCTACAGATTGTATGGCCTGGGATTTAGCTCAGTTGGTAGAGCACTGCCCTGCAGTCTCTGAGGTCCCCAGTTTGATTCCCAGCACCACAAAAATGGGAGAAGGATGTGGCAATCCATTCCCAAGGCAATCCTGAAACAGTCAGTCATTGAAAACCCTATGAGGGTCGCTATGAGTCAGACATGACTTGACGGCACCTAACAACAACATAGATTGTACATTTGGTTTCTCTTTGCCCATATATCTTTGTTGTGTGCTTAGTTTGCACGGACATATTTGGAATAAGAGGGGAAGATATAGCAAGTGTTTTTATGCTTCCTTTCAGGATGAGGTAGGGACATTTTTGATGTTTTGGTGTTTCTTTGTTATAGCACTTAATCAGCTTTTTGATGAAGAAATTAAATTTTTATGTGTGTGAGAGAGAAAGAGAAAGGGGGAAAGAGGGGAGGAAGGAGAAAGTGTGTGTGTCTTCTACGTGGATAAAGTTCACATCAATTAATTGGTATTTATACTATAGCTAGACGTGTGAAGCCTACAGCCATCCCACTGTGGTGTCTGATCCCATCAGATCTCAGAAGCTAAGCAGGGTCGGGCCTGGTTAGTACTTGGATGGGAGACCACCTGGGAACACCAGGTACTGTAGGCTTGGGAGAAGGACCTGGCATCCCACTCTCAAAAAAAATCTTCCATTGAAAACCCTATGAATAGCAGAGAAGCTCCAACAATACTGTTTCACCTGTTGTAGGGTCGCTATGAGTCGGACACCAACTCAATAGCACCTAACAACAACAAGACAAATGAAATGTCCAGAAAATTGGAAAGCTAGGAGAAAAAACTACAAAATAAAACTCCATCACTCTAATTTCATTTTGTTTCAATCCTTCATTGCTATTGTTACCAGAGTAACCCTTCTAAAACACAAGTTTGGTCCTGTTACTCCCTCATTAAAAAACTGTCCTGTGGCATCTGCAGAGGATTTCTTCCAGGAAACCCTCCCGCTACACTGAAATCTGCAAGTGCTCAGGTCCCTTCTATAAATGGCATAGTATTTTTACATAGAACCTAAACACATGCTCCTATGTACTCTAAATCATCTCTGTTGTTGTTGTAGTTAGCTGTCATCGAGTCGGTGTCTGACTCACTCGTAGTGACAGTACATACAACAGGTAAAACACTATTGTCAGTGCTTCTCTGATAAGGGTTTTCGATGGCTGATTGATTTTTGGGAGTGGGTTGCCAGGTCCTTCTCCCAAGCTTGCAGCACCTGATGTTCCCAGGTTGGTTGCCCATCCAAGTACTAACCAGGCCTGACCCTACTTAGCTTCGATTGGATGCCACAGTGCTACGGCTGCAGGCAAATCATCTCTAGGTTGCTCATAATACCTAATACCTGTACAGCAGAATGAAACACTCTCTGATTCTGTGCCAGGAACACGAGCTTATTTATTAAAGCCCATTCTTGCTGACACTGGGTTAATCCATCTAGTTGAGGATTTTCCTTTTTTCTTGTTGACCTGCCACTCTTCCAAACATGGCGTCCTTCTCCAGGGATTGGTCCCTGCTGACTACATGCCCACCTCCTATGTTAGGATTCAGAAAAGCTTGTTGTTGTTATTGTTGTTAGGTGCCGTCAAGTCGTGTCCTACTCATAGCGACCCTCATAGGGTTTTCAATGGCTGGTTGTTTCGGAATTGCCTCGGGAGTGGATTGCCATATACTTCTCCCATTTTTGCCGTGCTGGGAATCGAACTTGGGGAGACCACAGGGTAGAGCTCTACCAACTGAGCTAAATCCCAGCCCCTCACAAAAGCTTAGGAAACTAATAACAGGTAGTTTGACTACTTTTATGAGCCCCTGGCCAAAAATTTAACAAGAGGAGAGCTTAAGTATAAACTAGCATGTGGATTTGTCTTCCCATTTTCCCCATTAGCGCAGAAAATTGAGAACCGATGAGTCTCAGCTGGCTTAGGAGTCTCAGCCTCCAAAAGGAGAGTGTTAGTTCATGAACTACTGCCTCTCCTCCTTGCTACCATGAAGTGCCTAAGAATAAAAAACGGCAGGTCTCTCCATCCTTGCCACCTGCACAGAAAAGCACAATCAAATCTATGGGGTTTGCTCGCAAGAAAGTAGGAAATGTGCAGGCTTTGAAGAGTAGGCTTTGACATACTGCAAATCCAAATTAAATAAGAATCAGTAGTCCTTTTACGCACACCTTTGAAGTCTTTATTTTTATGATTATTGCCGAGGAAAGCAGGCCACTTAAGTACCATTTAGAATAGCTGAAGGCTGGCATTTTAAAAGGAAAACAGCAACCAGAGTGATTTCCCTGAGGGTTCATAAGTGCTAATTCTGTTTAATGTGACAGCTCCTAAATAACTCTGGGTTCTTTGCAGAAACACACATGGGTAGTCGTGGGAGCTCTGCGATCTAGAGCATATCTAGAGTGAACTAGTGTGCCACTGGTACATACTGAGCAAAGATGTCCTTGGGGCTTCAAACACAGGTGGGTGGTCACAGAAGAGGGTAGGGTGGGGAGCTAAGGCAAATACCAGCTTTGTTCTACCTCCTCATAAGTAATTTTCCTTGTAAAGTTCCTAAGTAATAGTCTTTCCCTTTTTTTGTTGTCTTTCTCTCTCTTCCCAGCTTCCATACCTCATCTTTGAAACCTCAGGGGTAAAGTGCTCTAAATTAGTAACTTTGGCTCTGCTGAGAGAAAAATACCTAACATTAATAACTTAAAGGAGGGAATCATTTGTTTTGGCTCATGGTTTCAGAGGTTTTGGTCGATTGTCCTTGGCGACATTGATTCTGGGGCCCTGGTGGGGAGAACATCATGGCAGCAGGACCCTTGGCAAACAGGAAGCACACTATCTTTTCCTCTTTTTCTCTTTTATTCCACTGGCCCCCAGCCTGTGGGATGGTGCCACACACATTCAGGGTAGATCTTCTGCCCTTGGTTAGTCCTGTCTGGAAACTCTCTGGAAACTTGCAGACACACAAAGCTATGCTTTACTAATATTCCAGGTGCCTCTCAGTCCAATCAAGTTGACAAATAAGATTAACCATCACTTGCTCTTATTAATCGGTTGTATTATAGGGTGATTATTTGGGTTTAGAGACAATCTCTTCCTCCATCCATCTTGTTCTTTGAGCCTGCTTGCCTGACAACATCAAAGAGACAAGAAGAGTCTATAAAGGGAAGAAGTGTGCTTGGCTAGGTGAACATGGTTTGTCTTGGGAAAAAATTCAAGTGTGGGGTGGGTGCCTTTTGCTCACATGTTACATGTTGTAATATATGTGACATTTCTTGCTGGATTTGGGATTCAGCAATTCAATTGTTGTTAGGTGCTGCAATTCAGGTCCAACTCATAGCTACCCTCATAGAGTTTTCATTGGCTGGTTGTTTCAGGATTGCTTTGGGAGTGGTTTGCCACATCCCTCTTCCATTTTTGCAGTGCTAGGGATTGATCCAGGGTCCTCAGAGACTGTGGAGCAGTGCTCTACCAACTGAACTAAACCCTAGTCTGTATGCATTCCTAACCTGTATTATTTGGGTGTTTCTTAGGTGACGTTGAGAACTGTAGTATCTATGGAAAAGGCAGGTTCAGTGCACACCATGGCCTGGCCAACCCAGTGTTTTTGCTCTGAGTATTCTTTGTTCTGCTTGCAACTTCTTCAGGCTCTCCAAAAATAGCCACAAAATCCTCTAAAACTTATTGCTATTTTCGGATCTGCTTTCACTTAGAATAATTAGTTTCAATCATTACTCACAAATTTAGTGCCTAAACTGGGAAAGAATTACTTATTTGCCCTAAAACTGTCTCTTTTTCTGTTTTTTTGTTTTTGAGCTTCAAAGAGCCAGTATTCGAAGTATTACTGGGCTGTGGACTTCTCTCCTGGTATATGGAGCGAAGATTTGAATTCTCCAGTCTGGAGGGATCTCCCCACTTCAGAGACTGACCTCTCTGCTCCCCCTGCACTTTGAACTGCACAAGGAACCTTATCTAACTGCACTCTGTACTGCAGCCCCTGGCCTTTTCAAAATATGGGTCCCCTGCTTATGCACTTCAGTGATTCTATAAGGAAGTACCCCTTTTCAGGGTATAGGGATCTGCATGGCCAGACCTTTACAAGCTCATCTCACCATTCTACCCCCTTACTATCTCTGCCACAGTCAGTCTGTCTCTCTGTCCTCTAAACTCTCCATGAGTCTTCTACCACAGGCCCTTTGTACATGCTGGCCCTGCTTCCTAGAATGCTCTCCTCTCTTCTATTCCTAATTTTAACTCCTCAATACCCATATATGGGCCTGCAGCCATACCACTATGGCGTCCAATCCTGTCAGGTCTCAGAAGCTAAGCAGGGTCAGGCCTGGTTAATACTGGGATGGGAGACCACCTGGGAATACCAGGTGCTGTAGGCTTGGGAGAAGGACCTGGCCACCCACTCCCAAGGTACAATCAGCCATTGAAAACCTTCTGAATAGCAGAGAAGCACTAACAGTACTGTTTCACCTGTTGTGCATAGGGTCGCTATGAGTCAGACACCAACTCGACAGCACCTAGCAACAGTAACCCTGTGTCAACTCAGAAGAACTCAAACATTACCTCTTTGGAGAAGCCTCCCTAGCTAGGTCAAACTCCTCATACACAAAGCACCTCCCCTCCCTTCTCCTTCCATCCAGTAGTGGTGGCTCTCAGAAGAAACTCCTGAAGCCACAAGGAAAGGTGCCCAGGTCTTTCCTGTTATTGGAAAAGGCAAGTTGCTCCCTGGGCCTCCGATAGCAGGGGAACGGCCTTCTTTTCCCTCACCCTGGGCCTCTGGGCATGCATCCTAGAGGCAGCGCTGTGGCAGTATTGGGTGAGAGCTTAGGGGTGGTACCCTGGAGCCCCACACGCCTTGCTCTGTTTCCCTCTTTGGACCTGAGTTTGCGTTTTTTTTTTGTTTTGTTTTGTTTTTTTAGAAATTTTTAATGTACATCATAATGTGATTCATTTTGACATGCTTTTCGTTGTGACAATTTTCATATATGCAATTTGATAAGCATTATTCATATAGGTTACCCCTTACCCTCCTCTATGTTTCCCCCCTCCCCCCTTCCCATCTAAGTTTCCCATCCAAGTCTTCTCTATCTTTTACTATATAGTATTTTT